>JAMKCH010014254.1:0-85503 GCA_023653785.1 Ophioderma brevispina
TGGCAGAGCACAATGTTTTTTTTGTTTCCATAGGAATTAAGTGTTCGTTTCTTGTTGTGTATGTGTTTTTTCATCTTTTCATTCCCCTTTGCAACAGTTTTATTGATAACACAAGTCTATGAATATTCATGTAATAAACCATTTTGTAGATTGAAGCTACGGCAAACTTAAACAGTTCGCCTACAACATTACCTGGATGTCTTTGGCTTCTTATTAATCCCCTATCTGTTTTGGCATGTTTTTTTTGTGTAAACATATCTTTATGCTTCCAATGGCGTAGATTCTAATTTTGAGCAAATTGAAGAAATTTCATATTTAGTGAAAATTTGGCCATTGCCACTTTAAAAATTATGTCTAAGCTTTTGGTTAAACCTTAAAGACTCATTAATATTAGAACATACAATTAAAAGCACTATCCTTGCTTTGTCTCCCTCGCCCCTCGAACAACCCAATCATTGAAAATCAGATTTTGGTATTCCTGTCACAAGTACCGGTAACCCTCACATTTCCTGCAAATATCAAGCCCATAAGCAACCTAATAATGACCAAATGGGATATGCTATCATTACTGTCCGTACGGGACATTACTCACCCGTAATTGGAATGGGATTCATATCTTTGACACAGCCTTTTTCTTCCTTTTTCCTGGCCATTCTTCAGTTGAATGTAAACTTATGAGAATTTTCTACAGACTTATCCTTCAAACTTTTAAGGTATTTCTGCAAATTTAAAATATTTGTGACTCTTCCGGGTGAATCACTGATAGGGTCCCTTTAACTAGATTGTTATTTTTTAGATCCCGGAAGTTTTGCATGTACACCAGGACTTCTCTGATTGCACAGAGTCTATGAATCAACCACCTATCAAACCATCCTGTTTTCATATGTAGGGGGTGTTTTACATGTCAGAATCCAGCAATAAAAAAAATCATTCTGTTGACATTTATTGAAAGGTTACGCTTTACCATTCGGTAGTCAAAGAATCAGATGGAACACAGAATGTGAATTCATTACCATCCCTTATGGTTTTGATCAAGCCTACAGGTTTTGTATTTTGAATGGGTGACATATTTCTCACATGATTCTGTACCAGATTATTTCACTACTGGCAGTTGAACCTATTTTAACCCCCCCCCCCTGAAGAACGACCACAAATGATAAAATACTGTCTTGGAATTCCGACACAAGATCCACAAACAGGAGATGGTCCTCTAAAGTAACAATCAATATAGTGTTTTGCTAATATCCTCTACGAGTAGCATCAAGTGGCATCGCTAGGATTTTGATATTGGGTGAGGGGGCAGTGTCGCATATGAACTAGGCTCTTAACGTGTGTTTCTTTCCCATTCAATAGACACGTAATATCGGAGCCTCATGACACAGTGCATCACTCGGCAAATACGGAATCGCTCTAGGCAAAAAATGCGGCGCTGACAAATTGCCAGCACCGCCCTTCTCGCCAGCACTGCCTTCTCATATTCACGCATAATCCAGATGGTCATGAGATCGAATCCATCAGATCCAAAAGTATTTTTATAACCTAATCAAAGCTTGCAATAAGAAAATAAGCCCTTACACCTCTAGATGAAATTAGAGCTAAGAAACAGATGCCTATTTTTAAAATGGCTGTGCCCATCATGAACGCGCTATGGAAAGGTGCCCGTTCCATATATTAATCTCTTGTCAACTGACAGAATCTGGGTAGGGGGGGTTCCAAGGCTCGTCCTTGGGGCCCCTGGTGGCGTCCATGGCGAAGGCCCAGTGGGGGTCCACTGGGCCTTTGGAAATTTTGTTTTTATATGCTTAAAATGTTTCCGGGCTAATTCTTGCACCTTTGGTAAAATTTACTTGTTGCACAAAACAACACTGTCCATTGAACTTTAAACCCATACTTTGCCGACAAACCGGCCTGCAAGTGCCATGACCGATTTGAAATCTTTCAAGTGACCCACGTTCTTCATCTCACCATGAAATCAAATATTGGGGCCCCCCCTTGCATTGGGCGAGTTTCACTAACCTCTATCTTGGCTAGTAAACTTTTAGTTAAATCTAATGAGGCTAACTATCCGAGAGTGTAAAGCTGAAATTTATTGACACAAAAAAAAATATAGTGTGGATAGTCCCCAAAATGCTTAGTAAGAGTTACCAAAGTCTGCTCACCATCTGAATGCAGCCTCACACCAGTCTTTGACCTGTGGTCACATCACCTATAAACACCTTAATCTTTCTTGGTCACAGTGCACTAGTATTCACCCCAAGCTACTATTGCTTAGAAAAATTAACACAAGTTTTTGGACTAAGATTGCCATTTGGACAGACACCCAGTCTAGCAGATATTCGTTGTGGTTATCTTCAGTTTTGTAAGTTTCAAGACAGCGACCTAGGCCACATAAAAAATTATGGGATTCTCGTAGCCCTCCTCACTTTGGGGCGTAAAAAGGCCAACTTTTGTGGGGCGCCAGCTTAGCTGCAGGGACCCACTTAGCAACCGTTGGCGTGTGTGTATGATGTGTGTGTGTGTGTGTGTTGTGTGGATGTGTGTGTAAAAAATTGGTACGTTTTTTTAAATTGACCTCAATTGAAAGTTTAAATTCAATTGGAACCAAACTTCTGTCATAGTGCAAATGGATCCCTCATATGTTGATGAAGGCAAAGGTCATGTTGAAAGGTCAAAGGTCATAGGTCATGTGAGGTCAAGTTGAAAAATGGGCTAAAAGTAAAAATTGATCTAAATGAAAACTTGAAGTTCAATTGGAACCCCAAAACTTTGGTCATAGGTGCACCGCGACTCCCTCATATGTTGATGAGATCAAAGGTCACGTTGTCAGGTCAAAGGTCTGGGGCGGCCAACAGCTAATTCTTTGAATATAGCGAGCGCGAAAGACGAGAACGCAAAAATTCTAGTTTCATTTTGCAATTTTCTTAATTAATGTTTTCAATCCTGAATTTTGATGGATGATAGGCCTAATGGGTTATTAATCAACCCCGTCATTTCATGTGATTTGAAGACCTATAGGGGTTTTTCATTGTTAAAGTTAAAATAAAAGCCCTCACCCAATTTTTCTGATTGCAGCTGAAAGTCTTGACGGTAATATCAAATTAAACAGCATATTTGGATATTTAGTAAAAAAAAAAGTAAAAACGTTAAAAAAAAAAACCGCCCTCCCTCCTCACCGTTCAGAGACCACTGCTATGAGAAACTAAAACGATTAAAGACACTATCCAGTGATTATTTAACAAGAGTCAAAGTATTTGAAATTTGCAGGAAAGCCTTTACAAGTGGAGAATACACTGTAGATTATCATAATACTTTTTCAAACTGAAGAATTGACAGAAAAGAAGTAAGAGGAAAACGGCAGCCCAGTGTTCAAAGATACAAATCTCCCCTTGAACTTACGTGTTGCCAGTTAGTGTCCGTTGGACACAATGACTAAACTATCTGATTCTGTCCTTATTGATTGCTTCTGGTCCTATCATTTGTGGGTATGGTAGCCTGACCATGCTGTTACCACATGCAAACATCTGATTTTTGATGATTTTTTTCGACTTACTGATTAATGTTGTTATATATAAAAACATTTACAATTAAAAAATTTTAAGGGGCCCCAAACATTGATCAGTTAAAGTATAGCTTTTGATGATGGTATTTACAACACAGGGACTCTTGTAGGTGCCTGGATCTTCAGATACAACTAGCACACAAATGTGCTTAAAAGGGGAAGCACAGCGCGCGTAGCCAGAAGGTGGTTCCGAGGGGGCAATTCCCGGTAGGTGCAACCAAAGTTCTGATCACAAGCAAAAATTTCCCCGGTCGCAGGGCAAAGGAGTCCGAAAAAGGCCCAGGGGTTCTCGATTTAACATGCAATTCGTGTTTTATTTCCCGATTCCCCTCACGAATTTTTTCAGAGGGGCACTCCCCCCCCCCATTCCCCCACTGGCTACGCTAATGGATAAGCAGCAATATTGCAAGAGGATTTAAAAAAGGAAATTTATTAATTAGCTTAGAATCAGGGATAAGTGTGTACAACTTCATTCAACTACTTAATAAGGAAGGAAAACAATCACCAAATAGTTTTTAAAAAATGAAGTATTTGAGAAATTGGCCATACCGTCTCCACAATTGGACATGCAGTGATGGTAGTAATCAACAAATGTACACTAAAACAGATGATTGTGCTCCACAACACAGCATGAGAGAAAGAAGGAATAAAACAAAGAGCAAAATATGTGTTTGAGATCAAAACTGTAAGATCATGCAGCGGAAAGCTTTTAGCTCAAAAAACAGAAATTTTTATATGCACATATATAAAAATTCTAAAATATGATAAAATTTGTAACTGTTTTGTGTTTTAATATGTGGATTTCAAGCCACCACTTACAGGTAGCAAGTCACAGCTTTTTTTGACACTCCCATACAAAATTGTCTCTTAGTTTTCGAACAATTTTAAGCAGTGGCGACAACAGTTTTTTTTGGCAATGAATTATAAGTAAGGACATGCAAAGAGCTATCATCTCTGCAAAAATCAGACAAATCCATTTGCGGGAATCATTGCCATATAGGCCTAGAGAGGTCATGAAATTTGTAAGTTTATAGCGCCCTCTATATGCCCTTCCCATTGAAAGACGTGAAAACTAGATTTTTAAGAAAAAACATATTAACAACCTTTTTAAAAAAAATTTCCCGTAAAATTTACACAGAATGTATTTAGTGGGACTAAATATTCCAAATCAGTTGTCAAAGTGGTCGCCAGTGAATAATTTTTGTTTTAATTCTGAGTTTTGTCCATAATAAATGAGACTGTCAAAACAGCGTGTGACATCCATGTCAGTGCAAAGATCCATACTGGGATTTTTTATTGATGATTCTGGATTAGCAAATTGCTACTATCCCTTTTTAAAGGGGCATTTCGTGATCCAAACCTCGTCCCCCTGATTTCGCCCTCCAAAAGTTGAGAATTGTTTATATCATCTTAACTGTTTAGCCTTAGTATTCTTGCACCAAATCTTACGTGCGAATTCACTCGTATCTGTAAGCATTCGCAATTTTGTATTTTCTGTTCCTGTAAACTTACGGAAATTACAGCCTATGGGACCGTGGGAAACAATCATTGCTCAGAACACAAAACCGCAGCTCGGGATTACTCAAATTTTTTTGTGAATAGGCTTTTCTCAAGATATCTAGTGAACCATGAATAAACAAGGGATGCTGGAATCACAAAATTTGCCCTTTAATTTTCATTGGAAAGTAAGGATTAAAAGGAGAAAAATAGGCAGGACTGAGACAGACAGACAGGTTAACGAATGTATACTTGTGACTTTTTCTTTTGTTAAAATTAAACAAGGTGCAAAATTAGAAACATACAGAATAAAGCACACATAAAGAGTCACACAAGTATACCTCAGCACCAGCGTCCGAATTAAGGGGAAAAGTTGTCCCGTTGTCCCCACTGACAACCAGGTTACAATTTTGGTTGTCCGCCAAAGTTTTAACTGTCCGGGTATTTTGAAACGGCAGTGTTCAAACACTACGGAAATCAAATGCAATATGACGATTTGGATGAAGCCTTTGCAAACTTTGATTCGACTTAACGACTCCGTAAGCTTTCATGCTTTGTGGTCAAGCAAAAGGAGCTTTTCCCTGTAGCTGTTTTATTAGCGGTGCAAACAATCTTGACTTGATAATTATTTAGCGATATTAATTTTTGTGGATGAGTTTCTTGGAACTGCGATTTTAATTTATTGGCGGAATTTACGGGAAAATATTCCAAGGAGTCCCAATACTAACATTTTTATCGGCTGTGTCGGGTGAGTCGAGTTTTATGAATTGCGGCGTGTCAAAAGTGACTGTTGGATCTAATTATATGGTTGTCCGCCCCCCAACGGACAACTTGAGTATCATTTTTGGGTTGTCCGGCGCTCAAAAATTGGGTTGTCCCGGCGAACGGACAACCGTATTTCGAACTGCTCCGCATCCCACAGACAGACAACGCAACACTAACGCCCCTCTTGCAGATGACAGCCAAAAAAAAAAAAACCAGCATAGGTGCAAAAGATTCGTGTTATGTGGACAATGATTTACACAGTTGTAGGTACATTAATACATGTATGTATGCAATATAGAGATCGGTCAAAAAATTGTGTGGGGACCTGGAGGATTTAACACATGTAGATACATGAATACAGGTAATGTCTTTACCAATTTTGCAACCTGCTTTTTCCTTTGGTCGCCTTTTCTGTTTTATTTCTGTTAACACTTCCTGTTTAAATTAAATGATTCTTTTCAAAGGGATGGGAGAGATGTTGCACTATTATCAGCACTATTATCAGACACAATGGGATTCCCTCATTTGTTGCTGAGGTCAAAGGTCCATATCAAGGTCAAAGGTTCATGTTAGGCCTATCATTCACTAACCGCGACGGCACGCGACACAAGGGTCCGAGGACCGAGTATTTTTTTCACTCTTCCACTGTCCACATCGTCAACCACCCAACCTATGTTGTAATTCCAGGGAATTACCTTAACATTCTTCAAAACTCTCCTCCTCCTACCCACAAGCACAAAATCAATCTACATGATCGTTTCCTCCGGCTCCTCCCTGAGCTAAACGTCACTTCCTTTTGTCCTCTTCTTACCCCGTATTGCGCTATCCATCTCCTTCTCATCACAACACTCTAACATCAATCCTTCTCCACAGGTTTCTCTCCCGCAAACCCGTTCCCTCCGTTAACCCCGCCCAAACCCATCGATCCATTTTCCCACAACTTCCCATTGAAATCACCACCCACCGGAGAACTATTTCACCCCACTTTGCTATCACATTCCTTCCCCTGCATCCTCATCATAAAAATGGCTCCTCTCTTCAATGCTTTCTACCGCTCTGGCGGAGCATACGAGCCTTACAAACAAATGAGCCTCACTACCTCCTCCTCAAAAGCCCTTCACCACCGTCATCAAACCCTTCACTCTCACTCCTCTTCTCACCTCCACTAACCTTCCGCACAGTTCCTCCTTAACCAGTACTCCCACTCCCCCCAATCCTTCCTTATTTCCTGCCCCCACAGCTTATACTTCCTTCCCTCAACTCCACCATCCAGCCCCCCCCCCCCTCTCCACCCCACTTCCTGTACACCACACACTTCAACCTTCCTCTCCTTAACTCTTCGCAAATCTCCAACACCCTTCCCTCTCATTCTCCCCTACATGCAGACTCACTTCCAATCCTCACTCCGAGCCGCTCGTCAGGTTTTACAGCCGCATGATTCAAGCAAACCGCTTGCGCGGCCCGGGTTGATTCCTTTCACCTTTCAAACACCTTTCTTCTGGATGGTAGTTAGGTGAAACCCACCCCAACCTTCGGGCTGGGTGGTGCCCTCGTTGTATTTTGTCCTTCATAGGATGACAAATCCTGTTTACAAATTTTGTGACGCACTTCTTGTTTTAAAGGGACATAATGGCATTAAAAAAAATGTGGACATAATAAAAGACCTATTGAAATCACTTTCCACACAGTTTGAAAACAATTTGGGTATGTTTACATTCTGTAAACAGTAAAAAACGGAAGAGTTTCCAGGGGAGGTGGCAGTTTGTTGCAATTTCCTGGAACAGAAAAAGAAGTGGTGACATCCCTGACAGAGTTACAGTGGTCGCTTGCCTTTTTTTTCACACAATTCAAAAGCACGCAAACCACAGGATTCAGGCATTTGGTACATTTAGGCTTGAGGTATTAATATATTGATCTGGCAAGTGAAAGATGGATTCGCACGATTAGCACCTATACATAGCAATGGTCTGCAGCTGATGACAACATGCTTTTCAAGTTTGGTAAATGCTGGCAGTAATGTCACCTCCTTGTTCCAGAAATTGCCACAAACTGCCACCTCCCCCCTGGAACTCTTCCTGTTTTGACTGTTTTTACAGAATGTAACATCCAAATTGTTTTGACTTGGGAACTCGATTTCAAGTAAGGGTCCTTTTTCATTATGTCAATTTTTTTTTCATTGCAATATGTCCCTTTAAGAAAATACTGAGTATCACCGAAATACAAAAAATCCTTTAAAAAGTAAAAGGGGGTGGCAGGAAAGAAAAAAACATCACCGCCAATGGTGCTATTGCGGTTTTTTGGTAAATAAAATTTTCCAAAAAAATGACGCTGGAAAGCTGAACCAAACTATTAATTTTTTTGGCCTTAGAGTAACAATAACATTTAAGTGTTGGTTCCCATTTAAATTTTAACTTTTCAACTCAGGTCAATTTTACATTTTCAGCCTTTCTTACAACTTGCCCTCATATCGAGGGTTGAAAATCAGAAGGACCGTAAATCAACACTAAAAGAAATTTAAATAATTATGTAAAATTGGCGGTAATACTGCTTTTGAGAAATGTGATGTTTAATATTTCTACTAAGCAAATCTATTCATTACTCAAATGAAAACAATCTTAAAGCTCATATATGGTACTGTAAGCAAACATCATATAAACTTGTAAACAAAGAACAATTTTGAATTATGAACAGCAAATTCCTGACATATTTCTTTTAGTGTTGGTAGTCCTTCATCAAGATTGTCAACCCTCGATATGATCTTTGACCTAGGTATGTGACCTTTGACCTCATTCAACAAATGCAGGATCCACGTGGTACCTATGACTAAAGTTTGTAATCCATTACAGGTATGGGATATTAAGGCAAGTTAAACCCTTTTTCACAACAATATCGACAAACAGGAAATACAACAACAACAGACAACAGAGTGGATAAAAGTGATCCCATGGGTCTTCCTGCCTTGAGCCCACATGCACAATCTCTGTCCTGACTGAAACTGCAACCATCAGAGGTTAATCTACAATCATGGTGGTTTATTATACTTTGTGCGATTAGCCAAGGAAAAAAAAAGCGCCAATCTTCCCCCAAGGCAGTGTTGATCCCAATCATGTTGTCAGCAGCCTTGCCAGGTTCCACAGCATGATTGATGGGGGGGGGGCAAGACTTCTGCTTTCTATTGAACATTGACTTGCCCAGTGTAGCAACAGTGCTATTTCTAATCTGATTCCTCAGTCTTATGTGTCCTCCATAATTCCAGCCTCATTAATTCAGGGCTCATTTTATCCAAAACTTTTTTCAACTAATCGATTTCTGAAACCACAAAGAATTCCTGAGTTTACAAAGGCTGCAAGTTAATTTTGCATGCAATAAAAACAAGCATATCAATAACATAAATTTTAAATTGTCACAATATTATGCCGTATTTTTTGACATTTTCACTAATTCTTTTGTGGAATTATCAACATAGCAAGTAAGTCTCTATAGTGTGTCTTGATCTAAGCAAGATGAGTCTTAAGTCAGCCACAATTCTTTTATTTGTTTGTATGTTTGTATTATGGAGACATGCTTTATTTTACTGAAAAGCTCAAGTTTATATTACACATGATTTGAAAGTTGAAAGCATTTGTGAAAGATATCCATAAAAAACAAAGGATTGCCATGAAAGTAGTGACACATTTACATCCTGCAAACCAGAAATTACCAAAATTACAGCAATTTGTACACAAATGCCACATATATTGTACACATGAGGTAACTATATAACCCCGATTGACAGTTCTAAGAGTCCTAACACTCAGCTATAAAGAAACAACCGGCTACCCTGGGTATTGATTCTTGAAATGTATTCTCCTTCTGCCCAGGTTCTTGCCTTTTGATAAACAGAATTTGTGTGTGTGTTGGCTAATGCCCCCCTGGTATTTTTTTTATACACATAAATTACGGAAGCATCTTTCAGTGTTGGAAATTAGTAATGTGATTTCTCTAAAGTGTACCAATAACATATATCCATAATCCAGCATGGATGTGTTCTGTAGATAACGTTGTATGTGTTATTACATAGAAATTACACAGTAAGTGAGGTAAACGATATATGTTGCAGTAGGTTTTACAGAATGTCAAATCTCTCTTGCTGTATTTTTAGCCGTTTTCTTAAGAAACAAGAATTGTAGCCATTTTTTATACGTTTTAATACCATTTGTTGTTTTCGTTATACTACGAGCTAAGGCGTGATCATTTATAACCTATAATATTAGTCAACGAGTTGCCTTGGGTGTTTGTAGCATATACATGTTAAATCAGAAAAAATCATCAAAATCAGATGTTTCATTTTTGTAAAAAAGTATGGTCATCATGATTTAGTCTGTTTTACTTACCAATTACTTCATTGTTGTGTACTCTGGCATATTGTTTCTTCATTTTTACCAGAGAGCTCACATATTCTGAAAATGTTTATACCAAAATTTTGTTTTCTTCTCCAAAATGGAGGTACATCTTTAGGTCACTGACCCTCCATATTTTTCTGCCCTGCTGTTTTCTTTCGTTCTTTGTTAATTTTTCATGTGGAAAAGAAAAGATACCTTTGTCCGAGAAGTTCCTACAAGCTTTTAAGATACTTTAGTGCAAATTTTCAAGATCATTTGCTAAACTTTCGCATGGGTCACTGATAGTGGCCTTTTTTTTTACGTCATACAAGTGGTAAGTCAGTTATCGCAAAAAATGAACAAATCAATCCTGTCAGCTCCTGTCAGGTTTTGTGTTTATTTAGCTTGTCCGTCTTTTTTTACGAGCAATTTCTTGCAGGTATTTAAAATTTTGGCAGTGGTAGAGTGTTGTTTTCATTGTGCATTTGAATAAAATGAAAAATGCTGTCAAATATGTTTAAGTATACACTTATATTAGTTTGAATACTGACATCAGTTGTCATCGGAGGTAAAACGCATTGTAGTACACGCTAAAGTCTAAACCACAATTTCCTTTCCCCGTATCCGCTCGTCATCTCTTGCCAGGGCTATGCAAATTTTGCGCAGATCGCTGCACATTGAGCCACGCAGCATCGGCGATTGTTTGTCAAGGTGCACTTGTGCCAATCACCGGCCAGTGCGTAGTACACTAGCAGAATGCACTACATGCTTAAAATATGCTTATATTGTAAAGGAATGGTGGCTTCTACTTTATATGTGTGTGTCTGCAAAATAAGGTGGTTTCTTGTACATATATCTGATAGTGCACAATGCACTATCTTAACATTGAATTTCAAAAAAGTAAAATAACTACATATATGGATGTTGATAATGGCTTATCACTTCATGTTTATTTGATGAGCAGTTTACTCTCAGTGTTGTAGTTTATCGTAAGTGTTGGAAAATTGAAAGAGGGAAAAATCAAATGCTGTCTGTCTACTATTAAAGCATCGGTAAAAATAGAGGGGGCAATTCCAAGGCCTATCCTCTCTCTGCTATCAATTGCTTGAGGTGGACTTTACATGGTATACCAAATTCCTAGTGGAAACATTGTATAGCAAAGTAACATTTTATTTTTGTCTTATTTAGACAGGGTAGATCATTCAGTGTTCAGACACTGCTTTCCAATGATGCCCAGAATTACAAGACAACTTGGGACAGCCAGGGGTTTCCACTTTTATATCAAAACTGGCTGCGATTACATGTACAGGCCTGCTTGTCCATGTACATGGGACTGATAGCTTAACGTCCCTTCTGAAGGACGGGATATTCTGGCATGGTTTGTTTGCCCAAGTCCAAATGAACCATGGGGAGAGTGGAATTCCAGTTTTAATCAGTAGTTCTTATACAAAGCAAATCCAAAATTTTATTATTCGAATTAAATTGCAGTAAATGGCCTTGCCGGGACTCGAACCGAGGACCTAATGCACCAAAGGCAAATACCCTAACCAGTGGGCCGTGCTTAACCTTTATTTATTTTTGTTGTAAACTAAGTACCACAGACAAGCAGGACTTGATGTTAACCTGCTCACTTTTGCTACTTCTGCTCTTCTCCAAATAGCTCAATGAAGACTTCCGTGCTCCTCTGATAAGTTTAAGATTGAGCTTTAATCAGCAGTGATGTAACAAAATTAAAGCAGAGGAATACCAAGTACCACAGTTGAAATGCTGAATATTGCTGTTTGGGCCATTATGGTGTCTAGGTTTGATTACGTCAATCAACACGCTGCACAAACGACTCATCAGACACCAAGCATCTTAAGCGTCTGCAAAGCTGATCCACAAAAACTGGTCTTCTAAGCTCAGAAATATGGCCGTGCTTTTCCCTTGCTGAGGGGTCTCCATTCTTAAACAAAGTTTCTGCCCTGTAAAAGATTGTTTTTCTTTGTTCTACTGTATTATGCTTAATATTTTAATCACTTTACTAATCAGCTTTCATGTGTGTTTTTGTTTTTACCCAGGGATTATATGCAAAAATAAAGGGGGATGATGATGAAGGTGTATCATACAGGACAGAAGTCAGGTAAATGAATCTTTGTTTTTGAATCTTTTCCCCATTGGGTTATAGTGCAAGAAAGAAATGAGTGCACATGTGCCTTTTGTACTTGCCCTGTCCCTCAATGTTGAAAATGCCTATGGTTGGGTTGGTGGCTCTTGAGGTTTGGGTTTGTGGCTCTTGAGGTTTGGGTTGCGCTCTTGAGGTTGGGTTGGTGGCTCTAGAGGTTTGGGTTGGTGGCCTCTAGAGTTTGGGGGTGTGGTGGCTCTTGCGGTTTGGTTGGTGGTCTAGACGTTTTGGGGTTGGTGGCTCTTTTATGTTTGTGTTGGTGGTCTAGAGTTTGGGTTGGTGGCTCTAAGGTTTGGGTTGGTGGCTCTAGAGGGTTTGGGGTTGGTGCTCTTGAGGTTTTGGTTGGTGGCTCTTGAGGTTTGGGTTTGTGGCTCTTGAGGTGATGTCTCAGACAGTCCCTACTGTATTGGCCAAGGAGCCATCTCAAATCCTTTGGCTCGTTGGAAATAAAACTGAAAACTGCTTATGAATTCTAATGGTATACACCATTCAGTGTTCTTGGAACATTAACAAGTTTTTAATAGCTTTTAATTGCTGCTCGTATTCTACACATATTTGCAAAGGAGGTCCAAGTTAAGACTAAAGACACTATAGCTACTATAGTATGTTTACTTTAGGATGCCATGTGATCTTATCTCCGGTGCCATGAACTTCCATGTATTTTCGAGGTCATGATTACATCTTAGAGTGAACAGACATTAGTATGGCAAACATGCGGCAACCGGTATTGCACTTGCAACTTTCTAGCACTGAATGTCGACATTAGAAAGGGACAGCCTTGAACTGCAAGCAATATGAATGGGAGCATTACCACAAAGGGTTGATTCTCTGTAAGAAACCCATGACCTTGCAAGAGGTGAATACACTGTAGCAACCCTCCTTTTATGATGCTTGTTTGTGAAGCTCACATGCACCATGACAATGGTAACGAATGTAGAGCTAGTGTAAAGAAAGGCCAAGGAAGGAAGACAAAATATTCCCAGAAAGAGAATGTCTTTCTTTGCAGGAACAAGTATGGAGGAACCAAAAAGATATTTGAGGCCGTGAGCAATGGAGATGTAAATCTACAAGAAAAAGAAAAGGGCATGCAGCTCTTTGAGCCAACATTCATTGCAAGATTGCCACAGTTTGAAAGATCATTAAAAATCTAAAATCAGGACTTCTTCCCATCAATCTTGCCTGCTGTTCTGGACGTGTCCCTTAGATTTTACTGCATATATAGCAATTGTGTTCTGCCCAGTGGTATAACCCCCCTGCTCAGAAACCCTTGTCCCCCACAATCCCCCCAAAAATTTAAACTGACCATTTGTACAGTGTCTAGGGAGAAAGGAACCAAATTCGCCCCTCAGAATTTGGGTCAGAATTTGGGAGGGGGGAGGGGGGATGAGCGGCCCCTGTCAGGAACCCTTGTCCCCCCACCATCCTACCAAACAAACTGGACCATTTGTACAGTGTCTATGGGGAGGACCCCAAATTCGCCCCCCAGAAAAGCCTCGGCCCACCCCTTCTGCCCCTCCCCCCCCCACATTGCAAGGTCTGTTACGCCACTGGTTCTGCCTTGTGTGATGCTGATGGTAAACAATAAATAAAAAGTAGCTCATTGGGCGAGTTAAGAAGATAATTTAAATTAAAATCAAGTCAAGAGAATTGCCCATACAAGTAGTGGTCTAGTGAAGTGAGAAGAATGAGTAAGGGTTATAGTGCTTTTACCTTACTAGAGTCAGTGACGTTAGTGGGTTGTGCAGTGATCACAGCATTAAATAGCGGGTGTTGATTTCAAAGCACTGCCATCCCACGCGCATTAAAATGCACACCCAAATCATCTGTCTGAATGATTGGGGTCACTGAAAGGAGAAATGGCACTATCAGCCGAGTCTAAGAATTTACCCTGATCATCACGGACCTAGGCCCTTGTCACACGGTCACAAAACTCCAAAGGTTTGAAACTCCGAAGGTGTGAAAATAAATTAAATCCAATTATTTACTTCATTCCAAAGTGATCAACACGATGGGCCGAAACTTTGAATCATCCCTGACCACTTCCTCTCCGTTCTCATATCGGAGTGTGACCGGAAGTCCGATACGGAAGGGGGGGGGCCCCTGCACTTCGCGCGTGATTCAAACACAGCGAATTTGTCTACAAAGAGACCTTGCGAGGTCACCCTACCGCTCCTATCCCCCGACGCTGTCCACACGGCACGACACTCCCAAAACACTCCGGAGTGTTATGGGTTGAGCTTCGCACCCCTAGTTTTTAGGGGATAAAAACCCTGCAGACCTCGATAAAACTCCGGAGTTTAAACTCAAAATGCGTCCACACGGCCAACAACCCCGATCGACACTCCAGAGTTCTGAAACTCCCGAGTTTCACCTACATGTGGAACGACTTATGTGGTAAGAACCTCAAAATGAATGACACGAGTATGTTTCTGAATTCCATGTAGTAACCACACTAGGCCTAGTAAAGCAGCTACAGGCCTTTTTTTAAGTAACCAACTAGGCTTTAGTAAGCGTTACTTGAGTTATGGTGCCTGGACTTTGTTTTCCTAGGATTGTATTGCAAAGCACTGTAAATTGTGAACCCTCTCATGTGCCTTTTATTGATGGAAATCCACAGGTCTGACAAATACATGATACAGGAAGAGTGGACATATTTGAGCTACAGTAATTTGTATGAAAGAACACACAGGAATGTTTATTTGTGTGTAAGTCTTTGTAGGATAGCTGAAAAAGCAAATTTAAAAAAAGTGAACATGCTAAAAATTGCAAAAGTGTGGAAAAAAAATTACACTAGTGAAAATTACCATAATTAAGCCTGACTATTCTCATGGGGCTTGTTAGGGGTACGCGCCTATTGTTACGTTTGTGATATCAATTAGATATAAATCTTTGTGTAGAAAGATGAATCGTTAGTTCCTAATACTCATGAACAGTTATATCAACTCAATTGAACTTGCTTTCATACCAGAACGATTTAAAAAGTAACATTCAAATAATCTGGATGTTGACAGGATTTGAACTAGTTTTGTTGTTAAACAACAACAAGCTGAAAAAAATAGTCTTAAAAACTACCATTGCTTTCATTCAAAGCCTATATATAGGCTCGTGTCATCAAGTAGCAAATTAGAGTAGGAAACCAATATTATTCTATGAACTAGTTTATCTCATTGATTGTCCAATCTGTTGAAACTCGCAAGGTAGCAAGTAATGAAATTTCTTTGAAAAGTTATGGTGTGGGATTTAAAAATTCTGAGCAGATGTTGCGTTTGGGGATTTTGTTTGGCTTTGTGTTTTTGGCATTGAATTGTGTTGGTAGGCTAAAGAATTATGATGAATTTCTGTTGTCATTTACAAATGTAGATGCATTGATGTGAAAAAAAGGAAAGCCAAATATGTCTATCAATGCTGCCTAAGGAGGCACTGATTTGCCGCATAGTCTGATAACCCACTTGGCAGTAAATTCATGCTTATCAGGGAAGATGATAGATAAGTATCAACTTCAATAGCATTTCCAATTCATAGTGGGGTTGTCTTGATGTGACATTCCGTGTTGGCAGCTCTATAGTAATATTACAATTTTGGTGTTTGTGACACTTGTCAATACGTGGTTCATTTCAACTCGAACAGTGGTTTTATGTTTCACAGTCATTTTTTATCTTCTTAGGACTTCAAGTTGTGGGAGATATTAGCTGGACAATACTTTTGTCAGAAATACCTTTTCATAAACGACATAACAGAAAAATATTTGTTGTTGAAACATATAACAAATTTGAATACTCGGTATTAGTATTGAACAAAACTATGATCAGGCCCTTGGCCTTAGCCTTTATTAAATTAGGTTCTTTTTTAAAGTGTGGCCAAAATTAAATATAGTGTAAAAGACAAATGGACTAAAATAGTATGGTCTTTTTTACACTATAAGTTTATTGTTATCAAATAAGAAATCTAATTCTTCTACATATTTCATTTTAACACTTGATTCTTGGAAAAGTGTATTCCAATTGTGTGAATGTTTTAGTTAGGTAAATACCCCACTTTCTTGTCCTGGCATGGTAATAGTTGAAGTGTTAGCAGAATTAAAATTATAAACAATGTTTTTTTTTTTTTTTTTTTAACACATAAATAAACACAAGATTAATTAATAGTTGGGCCTACATCAGCATCTAAAGTACTTTGTGGAAATTCATCACATTTTCGCGGAAAAGGTATTATATTGGAAGCTGTTAATTAACCTGATTAAAACGTATGGTGCGGGTTTATTTTTTCCATTCTGTAGCATGCATTGTTTGAAAAAAAATCAAGTACCGTAGGGATACATTATAACTGCAAATGCTTACCTCAGGCCTCAAAAGCTCACTTACATGAAACAATCTGTCTAAGCAAGGTCACAATGAGATTGTTGTAGCTCCTCCCTCTCACTCACAAGTACATAAATTTTAAGATAAAAGTGCAATTTTGTGTTTTCTTGTGAGAGAACCTGTTATGATATAAAAAGGTTAAAACAAAGTTTTAAAGTTTCTTAAAGACGTTATTTTTAGTCATTTTGACTCAATTTCAAAATGCATCAGTCTATAGAACTACATGATATTCCCTGTAGGATATATCTTATTAGCCCGATTTCATTGTTTGCTTTTTTTGTCCCCGCCGAAGAGTTTTTGAACGGGACTATGAAATTAACAGTTGTCCGTTCGTCCTTGTGTTCCGTCCTTTGTCCTTTCGTCGTCCTTTATAAATGTTACCCATGTTGTATACGGTTTGATAGGATTCCGTAAGGGCGACAATGAATGTTACTTGGTGGAAAAAGCGGGTGGATGAGTTCTCGACCTGATTAGATTTTGGCATAAAATAGCTAATTAAGTATCTAATTTGCATAATTTACGTAAATTTTCCTGCAAGGCCTGTGTACAAGTTTTTTCTGGAGTTCCGTTCGGCGTATATGATTAACTTGGTGGAAGGAGCGGGCTGAAGAGTTCTCCAACTGATTAGATTTTTCGGCATATTTCAGGTCAAATTGAGTATGCAAATGGCTAATTTATTTTGCAAATCGTATTGCTATATTTTTTTTAAACGGTACATCGGATACTCAAAAATTCCTCGCTACATGAAAGCCGATCAAGGGGCCACATCTTTTTTGCAATTTGCAAGTGCTTGATATATTGCGGCTTGGTTGATCAATGCGCTAATTAAATATGCAATATTGCTGTATCTCTTAAATAGTACGCCGGATAGGCAAAATTCTTTTGCTACCTGAGACTATAGTCCAGGGGAGGGGGTGGGGGGTTGCTGGGTGTTTGGGACGGGGGTTGTTGTTGCGCTGGATAGTGTTGGCGTATGTTGGGAGGGGGTGGGTGTTTCGGGGTGTTGGGATGGGTTGTGTTGGTGTTGGCGGATGTTTTGGAGGGTGGGGTGTTGCGGGTGTTGGGGACGGGGCTGGGGTGTTGGGAAGGAAGGTGTAAGGTTGTTGGGTGTTGCATGTGGTTGGGAGGGGTGTTGGGGAGGGGGTGTTTGCCTGTGTGAGTGGGTGGGAGTGTTAGGGGTGTTGAAGAGGGGATGAGGGTGTTGCGGGTGTTGGGGAGGGGATAGGTGTTTCAGACTGTTGAAGAGGGGAGTGGGGTGGTTTTGTGGGTGTTGGGGAAGGGGGAGGCATGTTACCGGGTATTGAGGTGGGAGTGGGGTGTTGCTGGGGGTGTTGTATGTTGAGGGGTGTTAAGGAGGGGGTGGGGTTTTGCAGATGAACAGTGGGGGGGTATTGCGATTAACAGGTTGGGGTGTTGGGGATGGGTTTTGCGGGGTGTTGGGGCGTAGTGGGTGTTTCGGGTGTTGGGAGGGGATGGGGGTTTGCAGGTGTTGGGGAGGGGGTGGGGTTTGCGGGATGTTGGGTGGGGTTTTGTTGCATTTAACGCATGTTAGTGATTGCAACATTCGGATGGACATATTTTACGCAATCGCGTAAATACTAGTTTCGCCTTGTTTATTATGGAAAGTTCTTTTCCAAATCAAAAGAAAGATTTTTCCACTGCAATTCATTACATCTACTCTCACATTTCACCCAGTCTCTGAACTAAAATATGTTGCTTGCAACCCAGGGTAAACTTTATCATGCATAGACGTGCCCTTGGATGGAGCCAGGCTCTTACCCTAGGTGGTATTTAAATCATTAGCATTTGTGCATCTGAATGCAACTTAGCACTATCAGTGATTTGCTACATCAGAAATCGAAAAACAACATCAAATCAATTTTTGCATGTCTGTACACGTATAATGTAATCACACCCTGCAAATGAATCGACCAAAGCCAACCTACAGTTGTCACATGGATGTTTTTAGTCGTAGTGTCCAATTTGGAACACTTATTACTACGTGTAATTGAATGAAGATTCTTATCATTGAAACTGCCGTTTTCTCTCTTCGTTTTCCAGTCAATTCTTCAGTTTGCAAAGTAACATATGAGCATTCTATCTACAGGCTTATTCCTTCCTTTAAGCTATTCCCGCAATTTAAAATCTTTTGACTCTTTCGGATTTTCACTGATAGTGTCTTTATGCTGTAAAAAAAAAAAAGAGAAAGAAAAAAAAAAAACAAGGCCAATACAACAGTGTGTTTGGCCCCCTTTAACATTTGCACTGTTTTAACTTGAACAGCCCAAGTTCTCTCACTCCAACCAGTCATAAGTGGCCTTACAAACACACTGTTATCTCAGAGTGTCTTGAGTTCATCCTACAATGCCCAGTTTTTTGGACATTTCACCTCATAATGTCATGTGATGCCTGCATGGGATTCCCCAAAAACGCCCATTCTTAAAAGGGGACCCTGCAATGTGCAAGTATTTGTGGCGCTTTCACATTACTTTTGTGTATTTTAATAAAGTGATCCCCCTTTCCAGGTTTGATTATATCATTAAAACAAAATTGTATTAACCCTAACCCCACCTTGGTTTCTACCTTCTCCCGGGGGACTGAAGGAGTGAGAAGAGGGAACAAGAAAAGTCGTCAAATTTGGGCGGGATTCGAACCCAGGACATAATTGCACCAAAGACAAATACCCTAACCAGTGGCCGTGGCTTTAACCTTTATTTATTTTTGTTGTATGTATGTAAACAAAGTACAACAGACAAAGAGGATGATGTTACCTGCTCACTTTTTTTGCTACTTCTGCTATTCTCCAAAATAGTCAATGAAGACTTCCGTGCTCCTCATGATAAGTTAAGCATTGAGCTTAACGCAGTGAGTAACAAAAATTAAAGCAGAGGAGGAATACCAAGTACCACAGTTGAAATGCTGAATATTCGTTTGGGCCATTTAGTGGTGTCAAGGTTTGATTACGTCCAATCAACACGCTGCACACGACTCATCAGACACCAGCATCTTAAGCGGTCTGCAAAGCGGGATTACTACTATTTAAAACTGGTTCTTCTATTTAGCTTTTCAGGAAATATGTTGCTTCGTGCTTTTCCCTAGCGGAGGGGTCTCCATTCTTAAACAAAGTTTCTGCCCTGTAAAAAGATTGTTTTCTTGTTCTACTGTATGATGCTTAATATTTTTTTATCACTTTATTAATCGCTTTCATGTGTGTTTTGTTTTGACCCAGGGATTATATGCAAAAATAAAGGGGGATGATGATGAAGGTGTATCATACAGACAGGAAGTCGGTCAATGAATCTTTGTTTTTGAATCTTTTCCCCATTGGTTATAGGCAAGAAAGAAAGAGAAAATGAGTACAACAATGTGCCTTTTGTAGGACCGGTCTTCAAGTGTGAAAATGCTAGGTTTGGGTTTTGTGGCCTCTTGAGTTTGGGTTGGTGGATCTTGAGGTTTGGGTTCGTGGATCTAGAGGTTTGGGTGGTGGGCTCTAGAGGTTTGGGTTGGTGGCTCTAGAGGTTGGGTTGTGGCTTTGAGAGGTTGGGGTTGGTGGATATTGAGGTTTGGGTTGGTGGCTCTTGAGGTTTGGGTTTGTGGCTCTTGAGGTTTGGGTTTGTGGCTCTTGAGGTTTGGGTTTGTGGCTCTTGAGGTTTGGGTTTGTGGCTCTTGAGGTTTGGGTTTGTGGCTCTTGAGGTTTGGGTTGGTGGCTCTAGCGGTTTGGGTTGGTGGCTCTAGCGGTTGGGTTGGTGGCTCTTGAGGTTTGGGTTGGTGGCTCTAGAGGTTTGGGGTGGTGGCTCTAGAGGTTTGGGTTGGTGGTCTAGAGGTTTGGGTTGTTGGCTCTTGAGGTGATGTCTCAGAAGTCCTAATGTATTGGCAAAGGAGCATCTTCAAATCCTTTGGCTCGTTGGAAATAAAACTGAAAAACTTCTTATGAATTCTAATGGTATACACATTCAGTGGTCTTGGACATTAACAAGTTTTAGTTTGTAATAGCTTTTAATTGCTGCTCGTATTCTACACATATTGCAAAGGAGCGTCCAGTTAGACTAAAAGACACTATAGCTCCTATAGTATATTTATTACTTTAGGATGCCACTGTGGATCTTATCTCCTGTGCCATTAACTCCATGTATTTTTCAGAGTCCATGATTCATCTTAGAGTGAAAGACATTAGATGGCAACTGGCAGCAGTAAGTGCACTTGCAACTTTCGTTGCACTGCTGAATGTAAGACATTAGCAGGGTACAGCTTGCAACTGGCAGCAATGAATGGAGCATTACACAACGGTTTGATTTCCTGTACCGAAACCAATGACCTTGGCAAGAGGTGAATACAATGTAGCACCCTCCTTTATTATATGCCGTTGTGTGAAGCTCTAACTTGCCACATGACAAATAGGTGTACTGAATGAGCTTTGTAATAAAGAAAGGCCACGGAAGCAAATAGGAAGGCAGAATAATATGTACAGATTCCACAGTTTGAAAGATCATTAAAAATCTAAATGGGAATTCTTCCCATAAATTCTTTAAGCTGTCTGGAGGCATCTTCTTAAAGGCTGACTCGAGATTTTTTTGAAATCTGGTACATTAAAAATAGCCAGCTAGAACCTAAAATGCTAAATTCGTCAGAGTTTGAGTTGAATCACTTTGTCGTTTTCATGTAGTAAAACAGTTGTGTAGGCTATAGCATAACAGTACCATAGGCTACTGTATATAACTTCGTCATAGCCGAACTTAGGAGTGACGTCAGAGCTTTCACACTGCAGTCTTTTACGTGCGACTCGCAGTACCAGAGGCCGCGGCTGTAATCGCGAGCGTACAAAGTCGGCCGGGTTCGCGATACGCATGCACAATAGCTGCGCGAAAGTTATGACATCACTATTAGTGCAGGCCGACGAGTATAACAAAAGTTGTGGATCTGGAATTTTATATGACAAAGTTGTGATTTTCTATATGAAGGAATCAATGTGGAGCCTAGCTATTTCAAACAGTGATTAGTAGATGGACAGGCATTATGTTTTATGCAAAAAACATGCTTTCTTTGAAATTGAGGTGCATCCTCAGGAAAGTCTCTGGAGCAAGCCTTTAAATTTAATGCATTTAGCAATATTTGGTATGCCCAAGATTGATATATAAAAAAAAAAATCATTTGGTGATGAAAAATAAGATTATCCGAATTAAAATCAGAGTCAGAGAATGCATTCAAGTAAGTCAGTGGTCATTTGATAAGAATTTGGTGTGTTTTTGTTAGTGCTATAGTGCTTTTACCCTCCTAGTGTCAGTGACGTGAGTGTGTTATGCAGTGATCGCAGCATTAAAAGGTGGGTGTGATGATTCAAAGTGCAGGCCATACCCATGTTGCGTGCACAATGCGTCACTGTAAGGAAGGAGAAATGACTAAAATCAGTGACGTAGCAATTACCTAGATTCAACACTGCTGTAGTAAGAACCTCAGAATGTATGACACTAGTAAGTTTCTTAAATTTCCATGTAGAACCACCTGGCCTAGTAAGCCGCTAATGGCCTTTTAGTAAACAACTAGGCTTTAGGAAAGATTACATGAGTATGGTGCCTGGACGTGTTTTCCTAGGATGATTGCAAACGCACAGTAAAATTGGTAACCTTATCATGTTGCCTTCTATTGTATGGAAAATTCCAAGGTATTGTCAGATAAAAAAGTGGAATATTTCATGCTGACCTCAATTTTTGCACTGTTCGCATGTACTTTTCACAAACTTCCAAGCAAGCATAAAATTAAGAACATGCATTTTTGGTGAATTTGTTGGTAAGTTCATGTAGGATAGCTGAAAAAATCGAATTTAAAAACAATGTGAAAGAATTGCCGAAAAATGCACGAGTGAAAATACCACTTTTACGGTATAAGAATCAAAGCCCCCTGCCACATTCTCATGGGGGCTTGTTCAGGGTGGATTTGTTGTTTGTATCCTATTCAGATATAATCTTTATGGTAGTGAAGATGATGAAATGTTAGTCCTAATACTTGTGAACAGTTATTAAATCAACTCAATTGAACTTGCATTTTAACATAGAACTATTTCAAAAGTACCAAAGCAAATCTGATATCGACAGGATTTTCAACTGTTTTGTCTGTAAACAAACAAAGTTGGAAATCGTCCAGTACTTAACACATCTTGCATTCATTTTTTAATCAAATTATTTTTTTTTTCAGTTGTAAATTGCCCAAGTTTAATTTCCAGACAAAAAATTCCATTTTAGGCTTAGGGCCTACACAATTTTGGTAGCATAAACTCTTAAGCCTTCTCAAGAAACATGGCTGTATGGTGAATACCAACCACCATTCCCTGTCCAATTGTGATCCAACTTTTTGAAGTTGTTGAACCTACCCAGTACCCCCAATCTTGCAGGATAAATCGTGCATGGAACCTTTTTGACTGGCCCGAGGGGCAAAAAATAACAGATGTTAATGGGGATTTAGGGAGAGGTATAGGGGAAAAATCTTTAAAAATTTGCTATTTTAACTTTTTTTGATGTATATTTTGTACCCGTTTATTTTCATGATGTTAGTCAAACAAAAGCAAGCATGGGAATGATAAGGCCTGTTTAAACTGTCATTGCTGTATAAATCTATATATGTAAGAAAAGGCAACCACAGCCAATTTTAAAAGCCAATGAAAATGGTTTAAAAATGACAAAAACGTTGGAACACATTGTTTGCAGCGGAAATCGCCAGATTTGCTTCAGTAGCTCCAAGCTATTACAGTACACACAAACTAGGTGGTGGGACATTGTAAGATGTAGGTCAAGGTGTGATTGATGCAATTTGAGTATACCCAAACTATACTTTTGCAATTTGAGTTATATACCCTAACTATTACTTAAGCTATTAATAGTATTTCATTAACAGGTTAACTGCTCTCACAAGGATACGTGGGTATTAGGTGCAAAGGGTTCTTCTCATGGCAAGTTCATGTGTCTTTTTGTGAAATTTTAAGAGGTCCAAAAAATTCATTGGAACCACTTTTTGCTGTTTTATTTCTTATGATGGAAATGAGTGGTTTTCCAGCAGTGTGACCAAGGAGGCTTCTAGGTAGTTTGGGCATGGGTGTGTTTAAGCCATGGTATACTAAGCTAATGAAATGTCCAACACAGTAACCATTGGTCGAAACATTCTTGGAAAATGGGAGGGGAGTGAGAATTTTTTCTTGAATTGTATTGTTATTCCTTCTGCGTTCAAAGTACTATGATTTCCTTGAAAAGCAAGGGAAAAATGAATTGCAAGTCAAAAAGAAATATGTTCTTGTAGTTGGTGTGAAATAGGGCGGTGTTAATCACATAAAATGCAAGAAAACTTTGTTGTTTTTGTGTTGTCTCTGCAAAGCAGAAAATACTTATAGGGAATGTATTTCCAATGTGGGTATGTGGTATGGATTGGGGTGTTGTTTGTGAGAAAATGGTCAAATGGGGTCAAATATAGTTTGAATTGATGGATTTTGATTAAACTTGGGAAGTATGGGAAGGGGTAATAAAACGGGGGTCAGAGGTCATCTATGTATCATTTGATGTCATGGTTTTCAAAATGTTTAATTTGGATGACAAGGATCATTTTGGTCCATTATTTTGGGCACACAAAATTGCATCTTTTCATACTGTGTGTTGGCCTGTGATGATGAAAGGAAAAAAGTAAAAAGGGGTAAGTAGGGGGAAGGGGTCATTTGGGGCCATTACTTGTGAGGTCAGATATCATCCGAGTTCAATGAGTCATTGATAAATAGTTGTTGTTGCACTTTAATTGCGTTAGGTGAAATGAAGTAGGCAAAACAGTTTTTTGTTTTGAATTTAGGGACAGAAAAGACCATTTTTAATATTGAATGTCCACCAACTTGAAAAAGGGGGATTGATTGCATCAAACCAATTCCTTTGTTTTAAAAAGTAGGGGTGTAGGATAATGATATCCTTCATTCTCTTGATTTTTTTCCGCACAATTGTTGTTAGAGGTTTAAAAGTATCAAAAATCTTAAGCATTATTTCTCATTTCTATTAAATTTTCAAACAAGGCAACATTTTGGTACACCAAAAGATTTATCTTAAAGTTTGCTGTAGTCACAAGTGACTATTTTTAAAACTCGCCCTCAAAAATGTGTTCATCACAGTCACACCTTTATGGCTAATTAACAGCCTTGCTTAATACAGTCAACCCTTTTCACAACAGTCAGCCGTCCTAACCAACTAAACTTTCCCGATTGTTACAGTTATCTAGAAATCTATGTGAACGAGTACGGGATCTCTGCGCAATAACCAAAGAACCACACACTACGTGTACGAGAACATCCCGGATGGACCATATGTTCAAGGATGTGAGGTTTTTTTGCCACTACTTTCCATGTCAGTTAATGGTTGTTTGTCTGTTATAGGAGGGTAGCCTAGTTCAAGGGTGTCTGCTACGAACCGACAAAACTTGTTCATTTTATGACCATTTTATTACTCAAGATGTTGAACATTGTGTTTGCAGGTTGAAATCAGTGCTTTAGCATTGAAGGGGCTTACCTCGTCTAGAGAAAGATTCAATAAACAAGTATTTAAAAAAAACTGTCGGGGCGCAGCATTCATTAATTTTTCAAGAAATAAGAAACACATTAAAAAGACAAATTAAGAGGAAGAGTAGATGGTTTTCTAGTTGAAGTTGGCACTTTAATTACAGAAACTTGTTATAAAAAGAAATTTATTCATAAACTGATTTTTTAAAGTGGATGGTTGATACATGAGTATAAGATTGCACATTTAGAACCAATAACCTTGTTTCAACTTGATTTCCCGTTGAACTTTGACCTTGGTAGTGACCTTTGACCTCACATAGTTGTATGTAAGCTTTAATTAACGTAGGTTACACCTTCCTGTCATTTCAATAAAGAAAAATCGAAAAGGCGCCTATGGGGCATAATATGTAAAAAATGCATTCCCTAAGTTTAAAGCTTTATTTCATGTACTAAAAAAAATCTCCGTTCATTTCAAATAAAAGCCAATAAAAAAAATGCCAATTGGGCACAAAATGTGTTAAATTGGGCGCAAAATGTGTTAAAACTGGAAGCAAAATATCAAAAAATGCATCCCTAAGTTACGAGCTTAATTTGATGTCCGTAAACCTCTCTGGCATTTCAAATAAAAAAAAAAAGGAAAATTTTTTTTAAAAAAAAAGCCCAATTGGGCGCCCAAAATGTGTTAAACTGATTCCCAAAGTTAAAAGCTTAAATTTGATGTACGGTAAAATCTCAAGGGGGAAGGAAATTTGCCAACCCTAACAGCAACAGCGAATTCAAAAAAGGTGGTATCATACTGCCGGGATGCCGGTCTGTTTCAAAGACTTAAGGTAGGAGGGTGCTCGTACGCATATCGAACGGGTACAACCAGACTTGACTAAGACTAGGCCTGTCACGAATTGAAATCTAAATGACCGTTTTATTGGAAATTACACATTTTGCAGCGAGGTTATAATCAACAAACACTCGACGGATTTTGACCATTATTAATTGTTTCTTAAATTATCATTATATTACTAAGTCTTTGAACAGAGGGTTAAGAGATGATTTGTAATCTCACTTGGACCGAGGACTGCCATAGTAAATGACGTAGTAGTGTTCCCAAATTACTGTTGGAATCCCCATGCCCAAATCAGCAGGATCGTTTCCTACCCCCTGGTAAAGTCTTCCTGTCATTTCAAATAAAGAAAATAGAAAAAAAAAAATGCCCAATTGGGCACAAAATGTGTTTTTTTTTTAAAGGATCCCAAGTATAAGCTTTATAATTTAATGTAGGTTACACCTTCCTGTCATTTCAAATAAAGATGTTACCTAAGAACTTCCACACATGTTTGGTAAATATTTAAACTTGCGTCAATCATTACCACCCTAAAATACAACCCTGAACGACCCATGTGCACTAAAATGACCTAGGGAAGAGAAAACCAAATCCTTCCAATTATTTGCCTTTCACTGTAATATACCTCTTGCTCACCGTAGTTTAACTCTACGTGGCCCGGTCATTTTCTTACTTTAACTTCCTATTCGGGATCACCCTTTATCTATCCTTGCAACGTTTTAACCAAAACCATATTTCCCAGCCGTCTGGGCAGAGACTAAAATCAAGAAATGTTGATAAAATTATAATTTAAAAAAAAAAAAAAATATTCTTTGTCTGAAATTGCATCGGCAGCACACCCAAACACTAAAACTAAAAATTAATAGAGTAGTTAGATAATTTTCATAAAAGAAAAAAACATTTAAAATGACATCAGAATATAGAATTAGACTCATTCGCAATTTGAGGGCAGTGGTTTCTATAGTCGGGTAGCTATAAATTGGTTATACTCCTGGTGGTCTGTTGTGCACATGGATTCTAGGAAGCCTGTTAGTCTGGGTATAAATAAAACCACCAAATACTATTGTGGTCAGGTGGAGTGGCTATGCACATGAGTACTAAGTGCGACAGCCTTGATGGCTTTGTGGTTGTAATCTCCCTGTATAAAAATCATATATTTTTTTGCAAATGCAGAAAAAAGTTACAGATAGAACAAAGCGCTATGCCTGAGTGAATTTATTGAACTTGCTATTGGAAGGCTGCAAGAATGGAACATAGGCCAGGTGGGAATTAGACGAAATTCAAATTAGGTGCTTGATAAAATGAAATTTTGCCATGGCTCTTGCTACTTTCTTTAGTTTTAGGGAGGGGGGAAATATGCTCCCACTCCTTGAATGATTTCTGCCTAATATGCCCCAATATGATCCGTGACATTATTTGTATCAGACTTGCTATAGAGGAGGAACAGACCTAGCGGTAAGCAGGGAGAGCACATCTCCCCCTCCATCCCCGTTTCGCCTGATAGAGCCTTGCACCGACTCGGCTCGCTTTCTTAGGTTTTGATTAAGCTTCCTCCTCCCTATACTCGACCCGCGTACAGCCTTCCTACCTGTGGGTGACCAAAGGGGGAGCTTAATGGAGCGCCATGATATGCCTTACTTCTACCGCCGTTTCGTCGATAAACCTGCCCCGCTTTGACCATGGCGCCCCCTCCCCCCCCACTCCTTCCAGCACCACCTCCTGCTCGGTATTTTCACTCGCCCCGCCGGGCGAACTCCTAAGTGCGCATTGGTGAATCCCTTTACCCTTACAAACCCAGAAGGCTACCCTTCTTGACAAACTGGAAAAGGTGGTGTCTAAAAAACATACAGACTAATGTATTCAAATGGGCTTTTTATTTATTAAAAAAGACAATTTTTCTGAGGCTTTGAATGCAAACCCATGAAAATTTTAAAAATTTGTTAAATATTTGAAGCCAAAATCAGCAAGGGGGTGTTTTCACAACCAAAATGACTCCTTAACAAGGGGTAGGGGTAGGGTGGTTTAAGGGGTTTAATAGTCAGCCTCAGCCACACTTAGCCTAGCAAACCAGCCAGTGCCACCAGGTTGGTTGGGTTATTGTCTGACATAGTAACCATGTAATTTAGTGCCCACCAGGGGATTTGTGAGTTCTGCTTGCTGCTGCATTAAATGTTGGAATTAGGTATATTGCAAAAATTAGGCTCCAGTGTATTGTCCTCGTCAATTGATTGAAATAATGGGACAAAGTTGCTTATGTAATTCTTGTTCAAGGTTTCCAGGTCTTAAGACCTGTGTAGTCAAGACTATGTCGGACATCAAGGACCCTTATGGGACAAGGCAATATACAAAGGTAAGAACTAGATGGAAATGTTACGATATGTGAAGTAGTTAACATCTCTACTGTTTGTATTATTTATAATAATAATAGGTATCCCAAAAAAAATCATGAGATGGGCCTGTGCATAGAAAGTACTATGTGAAAACTTCTATTAGGAATGAAGGGGGTGGGAGGTGGGGGGGGTGGGAGGATTGAATCAAAAATACTTTCTGACATCTTAACAATGTTAAACACAAAGGAAAAGCATTTCCATTGTGCATGAGGTTGACATCCCTAGAGCACTTACTGTCAGACATGGAACAAGTTTTTGAACCAGTGCAATTATATTAGCTTGTATTTAGTCCTTGTTCTGTGCTAGATACTATCCGTCATCATAAATACAAGCAAATGTTTCTCACTTGCTGAAGAAAATAGTTAAACATTCTTTGTAACAGTGCAAAAAGTTATTTTATTCAATATTCATTTATTTGTCTTGTTCTGATGTTAATTTTGTGAAATGACACTGCAATTTAAACATCAATTATTTTCAATTGTAGAAATACCAGCTAGTACCAACATGAATGACACAAGTAGCCGGTCGCATGCCATATCAAATTAAATTTATACACAGGTACAATTTCATGTGTAAGGTTCATTGCAACAAGATTGCGGCATTTTGGTCATAGTGTTTGCTCAATTTTTCTCTCAACATAGCAAATGTTTGAGGAGTAGTATTGTGTGAATCTAAAAAGAAAATGCATATAACGTGCAAAGATAATAGAATAAGTGTTTCAAAAAAATTGCCGTACTGACCGGTATAGTCCATGGTCGTGTTATAAATCCCACCCCCAAATTTTTGTTGAAGGTTCAGAACTTCGGCAAGATCACATTATAATCCCAACCCCCATTTTACGGGGAGAAAACGGCAGTTACATGCGACTTTTTTACAGTATGATGAAAAAAAAAAATCGTAAGCCCGAATTATTTATTTTAAAAATCGGGTACAGTAATTTTCCCATTTGCAAGCATTATAATGTTGCTATCGCTAGGTACTGTTAGATGCGCTGGTCAGGGTAAAACAGACGATGATCTGCTTACAATAAGGTGGATTACATTTAAAAATAAAACTGTCTGAATGGGGTCGGTACGGGTATTTGTAAAGGGATCTAATGATATACCGCCAACAAATGTTTTCACCTTTGTGACGGCTTAATTACCGCGCCGATTAACAAGTCCAAAACTACATTTGTTTAGAGGTGCTTTTGAAGAGCACGGTCCCGACGACTCCCCACGGCGAGTTTTCACCACGTGAGTGCCTGCGCATCCCAGGTCAAGTCGGGGGAAGGAACTCGCACCTGCATCTTCGTTTTAACAAGATTTATTGGGTTTTTAAGGTAAAGCCATGTAAACAGTTTGTTGTAAATTGAGTTATGCGTTAATTTTTCAAAATGGATTATCTCTTTCTAAGCTTGTTAATGTAGACGAAAGTGTCTTATGTAAAGGATTATAAAGCAAGAGTTTTAAGTTGATTTTACTCACTCACTCGTTTACTCTCATATCAGTCTTGATAGTCATTGCGTTAACATCAAATATTTCAGTTCCTTCAAATTCACTTAAGTTCCGTATGCCGCGAAAGCTAAATGTTGGACAGTAGAGCAGAAATGTGAGATTGTTGAGTCGGTATCGCGGAGAATGGCAGAAACCAAAAACGGACAGCAGAAGAATAGGGCTGCGAGAGGAAGTCCATACGGCAGTGGGACATGGAATATAAGGCCCTCAGCCAAAACAACGTCGGCCGATCTAAAAAATCAGAAAAAGCAACTGCATGATGGTTCTGGAACCGGGAGCGATGGGTGTGAAATGGATGTGATGCTGCTGTATTTGATTTTCTTTGTCGAGCTTCGGATGAGGGCAAACCGTTTACAATTTCAATGCTACAAGATGAGCAAGGCAAGACGCAAGCCGGTCCTGAATCTTGCAAAATTTTCAAGCATCTATAGGCTGGTTAGTCGCTGGATGGAAAAAACGCATGCAGTAAGCTATTACCTCTGGTACTCTGAAAGCCAGAAAGTCCAGAGGACTATCGTGAGCACTTGCTAGCTTTTCGCCGCCACATCATTCACCTCCGGGAACAGCATGGGACTATCCGCTACATCATATTGTAAATATGGAATTCTCAAACAATGTTCGAGGGGGAGCGGACCAGTTAGGATCACCAATACTGGTGGGAAAAAGAAGGGTTTCACGGTAGCCCTTGCTGCTTCAGAAGATGGGCCATTAACTTCCCGCACAAGTTAATATTCAAGAGGACAATTTGACAGAATCCCTCCTATATACTTTAATTCTTCCGTGTGCCAAACACATCAACATTCGGGGGCCCCTCGCCTAACGGATGGATGAGATCCGCAGAAGTCCATATCTGGATTCGAAAGAAAAACATATAATGTCCGCGATCAACAGACGATGTGAATTGTTGTTGCTGTTGGACGATATTTACCGCGCATCGCTCCGCTGCCACACGTGAACTTATGGATCACAATTGTAACGTTGCTATTGTACATTCCGGCAGGGTGTACTTCACTATGCCAAACCCCATGGATGTTTCAATTAAAACGACCCCTTTAAAAACAACATGCGCCGATTGTGGACCGATTGGTTTCGCACCAACAATGAGCGTTACCCCTGCAGGTAACCTGGCTGAAATCGCCAACGCGACAGCAGGTGCTAGATTGGGTGTCTGAGGCTTGGCGCCAAATCCCCAGCTGATGAACCAGCGACGCGAGTTTCGATGTGGTATCAGTAATGCACTTGACGGGTCCCAAGATGTGCGAGTGAAGGATGAAATCCCAGCACCAGATGAGCAAGATAAACTGGGAAGTGACGGCAGGCGGTATCTCTTTTGATGATGATGACGATGACGGTGATGACGACCCTGACTTTGATGGTTTTGATGATGATGAGGAGGGGAGGATAATGATATACAAGATGACCATGAAGAGAAATTGAACTTAAAGAAAGACTCATATTCTGCCAAGTAGCGGGATTAGATTCTAATGTTTCAGTAAATAAAACCGTTGTGAAGCATTTTGTTTCCATTTTTGTGTTGTTAAAGAAAGTAAACAGTGATTGATTTTTATGTTAAAAAGTTTACTTAAACTAACTGTTCAGGATTTGGCAAAAAGGTTAGAGCAACTCATGCACTTGTACCTCATTTGACTTTTTATTTTGTTTTGATTTACAACACAAAAATGACAAAAACAATTTAAAAACACCAAAAAACAGAAACCTCAATCAAGGTGGCAGTAGATCAGGTTTCATTGTTATATAAAGAAAACTCAAACAAATGTTAGAGGATAATTTCAACTTTCAAAAATGAACAATATGAAAACCCCCCCCCCCGAAAAAAAAAAAACTAATGTATTAACATTTGAAGTTGTGAAATTGTTTTAATGAGATTTGCCTGGATAACAGGAACCCTTGTCGTTTTTTTTTTATTTTTTAAACAGTGTTTGCGAATTTTATTTCCAATTGAAGTTAAAAATGTCTATTAGATACACTGTGTTCTTTTAAACGTATCCTGTATAAATGTGTTATAAATGTTTAGTGTCGTTTATTTTTTAAATCCATCATTCATTACTCATGCATATTAAAGATAGTCTTCAGTTGTTGTGATTTTGGTATCTCTGAACAGTGCTTATTTATATTGTGTGATGAGGTCTGTTATTTTATGTTAAAACATTTGTTTTCCCAATGATAATTTATTCATTTCATATCAAATATTGGTTATTCATTTGTTTGTTTACGGTAAATATTTATAACACATCTTGTCCGCAGTTGTTTATGATATTAGTTTTTTTCCCGCTGTCATTTTGATCCAGGCCCCAGGGTCCATTGCAGGGCCCTTTCAGGTTCGCCGCCAATGCAATACGCGCACGTTGCACCGGCACTCAAAAGAAAGTTGAAGTAAAATGCTACGAGAACCTACGCCTTTTCTTTAGTATGAACAAGATATGCAAAATGCGTATTTTTAATTTGCATTTTTAGGCGCTTTTCCACTTGGTCAAATTGAAAAATTTTTTAAATGATCCACTAAAAACAAACGTCCGCATTTTTTAAATGGCAATTTTAAAAAATATCAGCGCGGTCTTATGAGACGAACTCGAACTCACTTTTTTAATTGGGCCTAGACCATTGCTTAGGCCATGAGTTGTGCCGCCTCTTGACATTTTTTCAGTAAAACAAATTCTGGTATGTGACACCTGATTACCACTGTAAAACAGTGTTTTGCGAGTTCACGTTTTTCTAAAACATTGCCTACATTTTTGTAAATATTTTCAGCGGCTTAGGGAGGGGTCACTATTCGGGGCTGATTTACGCCAAGGGAATGGGGAGTTTGAGGGGGAAACCCAACATTTTTTTGTTAAGAGAGAACCAGGGGCGAGTGGGGGGGCGGAGGTGGGGGGGGGGGAGGGGGGGAAGGGATCTCGGGAAAGTGAAATTTTTCATCAACGAGGAGAAGGGGAGACGGAGACATGAACTTTTAAATGGGGGAGAAATCAGAATGCATCAGGGGCAGTGGGGAAATTTTGAACGGAAGCGAGGGGGAAACGCGAAATTTTTTACCGAAAAACAAGTTGATGAAATCCTACATTCCCCCTCCCCCGCATAATGACTGCTCCCTTACAAGCACCATAAAAAATCACCAATCAATGTTTTATAAAAAGAATTAAAAGTGTTTGTTTCATCATTGTTTCAACTTCAATATTTATTTCAAAAAACATTCATTAAGAAAATGTGTTTATGAATAGATGTGGTGTTATGGTGGTTGCATTTTGTTGTTCCATTTACAATCCCAATCACAAGTACGGAATAAAAAAGTAAAAGAATGGAAAGAAAAAAACAAATCAGTTGTTGGCGGTACACGTTTATTGTAAAGTGAAATCTAAATTCTTATCTTCCTTGGTGCTTTGAAATGAAGAATATCCATGCTGTACCCCAAAGCTCTTACGGCAAAACCGCAAATCACCATGTTCATCCACGTGTGTAGGACTGACAACAAAGCAAGTATCGGCGTATGGGCCCGGCAGGAAAGTCACTCACGGGGGCGGGTAGTAAAGCATGACGGGCGCGTGACTTGTAAATCATCGTACGTAACAAGCGCAACAAAATATCCAAATGATACTCACGGGGGGCGGGTAGTGGTAAGTTAAAAAAGTTCACTGACGGGGCGTGTGACTTGTAAATCATCGTACGTAACAAGGCAACAAAAATATGCAAATGAGGTTAACATGAAGTCACCCACGCACCGGGGCGTTGCATAAACATGTATGCTGAAAGTCACAGAATGGGAAATCATGACCTGTTTTCACATAGTGAGCACTGAGAAATCATAGTGGGTATAATTTATGTGATGACAAGCAGATTTCTCACGATAGGAACTGCACCTTTTCTGGCGACAAAATGGGTCAAAACATTGGTTGTGAGTTCCGAAAAGAGGGAAGTTGTATCAATGTTCTGGCAACACAAGGTTTTAATGACCAAATATAACATCCTTTTTTTATAAAAAAAAACATAAATGAGGCGTAAAGTCAAATGTAATCATGTTAAAGTTTATTGATAACATTTCAAACAAACTACAAACCGTTTATTGAACAAACTTATTACTGCCTTAGGGGTTGGTTTACGGAGACTTGCGTATTTTGTGTTTGGATTAAGATCCGGTTATAATCCCACCCCAAATTCCAGACATATTTCAGGTGAAAAACCAGGGGGGACTATACACGGGTTTCCCAGTACCGGACTTATTTTGCACCAGTGAGGGGGCTTGACTGTACCCTTCTGTACACATTCTTAGTACAGTCGAGGGGACCCCAGCTGTGCCGTTCTGTTTTTCTGTGTCAAAATTTCAATTTGCTCATGCTGCCATATACTTTCATTAAAGTTGCACTGAGGGATTTCAAGTCATCCATATTTTCTGTGATGTGTAGTGATTTCATATAAATTAGACACTCAATAGATTCCCTAGCTTTTATTTGGCTACAGAAATAACTTAGAATGAAAACAAAAGGTGATTTGTATGCTTATATTTCAATAGAAAACATAGGCTGAATTTCCTATTTGCTTTTATAGGAAATTAAAAGTTTCACAATTTTTGTACCAAAGAAACAGTTCTCAGCTTAATCTTTTCAGATGGGGATAATTTTGATAGGAAGCTTTACACCAGTGCAAAAATCAGAATGTTCACATTTTTTAGGAACACTTGTTATTTGAAATCTCTTGTTGCACTTTAAGTTTGACAGGATTTGGAAACAAATATCACTGACCATGATTGCACATGTGACATGACTTGGTGAGGTCAGAGGTCACCATTAGGGATCACAGGTCAAAATGTGATTTTCACTAAAAATGCTACTCCTACAGATTATGTAGCATAATTGCATGACTCATGCAAGTGATGTAACTTGAGACCCCTTACAGAAGTTATTATCTCAAATTTTAAAGGTCATTTGGGGTCACAGAGGTCAGAGTATAAAATATTCCTTTTAGGTAAATTTCTATGTGATTACCAGCTAGTGGGACCAGGTCTTTAAGGGACTGCAAAACAACCTCAAATGACAAAGTAACATTGTCCATGTGCTGGCCTTGGACAATTATCCAAAAGTCCACAGTGACCTCTTCATCTGAATTTGGTCAAAGGTCAAAGAAAGGTTAACTTTCAAACAACCTTAAATGACAAGTAACATTGTCAACATGTCGGTTTTGGACCAAAATCATAGTGTTCATGGTAACTTCTTCGTCTAGTGGATGGTTAGGGGTCAAAGGTTACTCGGCTTAGCACTTTATTCCACCTCGATTGCTCAATCTGTCTTCAGATCTAGTCAATATTTTTTTAAGAAACATGAATAAATGTCTGTGTCCAATATTTTGCTACTTTTCATTGTGTGATAAAACACTTTGTCTGGCTTGAAAAAGTGTGAGTGTGTGCATGTGTATAAGTTTAGCAAGACTACGAACTGAAAGCAGCAGGACACATCAATTGAGTCATGAATCCATAATAATTAAAGCCCTTTAAGTCTGCATTCACATTTTCTCATCACTGTAGCCTTACCATAAATAACATAAAAAACCCTCTCAGGTGTTTCAGGGCATTAGTTATGTGGCACATATCTTCCCTGGAGACTAAAGACCTTTAATGTTATAATTGCAGCCATAATTCCTTTGACTGTTTTTTGTCAAAATATGCACATGTGCTGTGTGTGCTGCTGCTATGTATTTCCCTTGCGTGTTGCAATGCGGGCTATATGGCGGGAGCATGGATGTAATTTCATCAAGGTCCAATGGATTCTGAATCAAACTATAGTAATGTTCAGAGCAGTTTGCATTGCGCATCAACAGAGTTCATGGGTGATTTACAGCATTAAAAGCTGACTCAGAGGGCTCTCAGTAGGTAGTCTACAACCAATCAAGTGCAAAATGAGAGAAATTTACATCAAAAAATCTCCTTATATAGCCAACTAGGGCACCAGATCTTTAACATTGAAATATGCTTTAAAGGTGCAACAAGAGATTTCAAATAACAGGTGTCTCTAAAAATATGAAAATTCTGATTTTGCCCTGGTGTAAAGCTTTCTATCAAATCGCTTTTTGTTTCATTTTAAGTCATTTCTGTAGCCAAATAAAACGTAGGGAACCTATTGCATGTCTTAATCTATATGAAATCACTACATATCACAGAAAATATGGATGACTTGAAATCTCTCATTGCACCTTTAATGTTTAAAATGATCAATTCTACTTCAGCAACTCAGTCAATCAGGAAAAAAATAATATAAACCCACTAAGTTCTACCAACCAATTTAATTGGTTGTACATAGGGTTTTATGATATATTTAGCCAATCAGAGACACGGTAAGAAAAGCTTAAAGGTTTGTAGTTATATATAGAAGGTGTGTGTGTTCCAGTTTGGTTAGGTTTTGGTTAGGTTTTCGTTTTTTGTGTCTCCTTCGAAAAGTTTAAGTCCGATTTAAACCAGACTTTGGGTTAAGGTGCAATAGGGTTCCTTCATATGTGGATGGTGTCAAAGGTCATGGACCAAGGTCAAAGGTCATCTGAGGTCATGTTCCAGACTGCCATCTTGCCAGGGGGATGTCGCAAGTTTACTTGCAGTATTTTTTTTATTTGTTACTCAGAGGTTATATACCATGCTATATCATGTGATGAACTAATCAGAGATACTGTAAAAAAAATTGGTAGATTTCAGAGGGATTAAGGTAGTGCATGGTAATTCTAACTGAAATTGGTTTTGAAGTTCACAAAATGTACGCCAAATGAAATTTGACACACTCTGCTTATTTGCCATCACTCTCTTAACTCAGGTAAAAATTGTTAAATCACATGGTAAAATTTCACAGTTCTGTTTTTTATGATTCATTAAAATTTTTAAATCAAGTACATATTCTTCATGCTTAAAATTGGTATAAAATGTGATATTTTTTTTAAACATCACACAGTAAATTTCCCAGTTCTGTTCTTTATGATTCATTAAAAATGTTAAATGGGTACTTAATCTCCATGCTTAAAATGTTATTAATATGTATTTTTTTTAAAAGCATTGTAAACTTCTAAATTTTGCATAAATAGAGATAAAATGGTGATTTCTACAATCTGCAGTAACAACCATGGAATATGCAAATTAATGCATTTGCTAATTAAATCTTGTGATGGGAGTTAGTTACAGATGGATTGGTAGGGAACCTATTGCATGTCTTAATCTATATGAAATCACTACATATCACAGAAAATATGGATGACTTGAAATCTCTCATTGCACCTTTAATGTTTAAAATGATCAATTCTACTTCAGCAACTCAGTCAATCAGGAAAAAATAATATAAACCCACTAAGTTCTACCAACCAATTTAATTGGTTGTACATAGGGTTTTATGATATATTTAGCCAATCAGAGACATGGTAAGAAAAGCTTAAAGGTTTGTAGATATATATAGAAGGTTTATTTTGATTTGTTACTCGGAGGTTATACCACGCTATATATCATGTGTTGAACCAATCAGAGATACTGTAAAAAAAATGGGTAGATTTCAGAGGGTAAAAGGTTTGGGTGAATTGGTTTTGAAGTTCACAAAATGTACACCGAATGAAATTTGACACACTCTGCTTATTTGCCATCACTCTCTTAACTCAGGTAAAAATTGTTAAATCACATGGTAAAATTTCACAGTTCTGTTTTTTATGATTCATTAAAATTTTTAAATCAAGTACATATTCTTCATGCTTAAAATTGGTATAAAATGTGATATTTTTTTTTAACATCACACAGTAAATTTCCCAGTTCTGTTCTTTATGATTCATTAAAAATGTTAAATGGGTACTTAATCTCCATGCTTAAAATGTTATTAATATGTATTTTTTTTAAAAGCATTGTAAAATTCTAAATTTTGCATAAATAGAGATAAAATGGTGATTTCTACAATCTGCAGTAACAACCATGGAATATGCAAATTAATGCATTTGCTAATTAAATCTTGTGATGGGAGTTAGTTACAGATGGATTGCTTAAATGTAAATATACCACTGACAGTTTCCTGATAGTTTCATGGGCTTCCTATTCTATCATTACTATATATGTTGGTTTTTTTTATTGCAGGCTAAATTTAAAGAAGATATGCCGAGTGAAACTGTCAGTAAAATTAACCTTGTAGATCTAGCTGGAAGGTAGGTAATATAATTATAATAAATTGTTTATTTAATCTTGTATCATAGCTCATAGGCTAAATTGCCAGAGATAGACAACAAACTAATCAAACAGAAACAATGCAACTTAGCTTAATTAGCATCATGTTGCATCATCCAAACAAACATACAATAGGAAGTGCCAACTTTCATGGTCCATTTGCCCGTATTAAGTGAACCATGGTGAAAGTGGTAGTTTTGAGTCTAATCAATATCACGTACACAAATCAAATCCAGAATTGAGTTCCCCCTGCTTAGAACCATTTCTCACCTCCAGTCCTCCCCAAATGAACTGACTGTTAGTACATGGCGAGGGATCCAAATGTGCCTCCTCAGAAAATGCCCTGGCACCCCTTCTGCCTCCCCCCCCCCCATTTGCAAAGGTCTGGTTATGTCACTGACTAGACCACACATGTCCTTATATAACCATATAATCTAAAACTTAGTTTTTGTAACAAAACAGTGTTTGGCTAAATTGTATTTTTTTTTTTTGGTGGGAAAAAAGTCTGGGAAAATGAAACCATAAATATATAAAAATATCTCAAGAATGCTTTTGAAAATATTGAAAAATTAGCATGCATGTTTCTGTCACCATTACTTACACCCTATTGTCAACAAAATGTGGTCTTTGCAAGCTTTTGTTTGGGGCAGACACCCAATTATGACTATTTGTTCTTATATATTTCTTTATTTGGACATTTTCAACTCTCCCAAATGATCTCCAGCCCCCCAAACAAACTTTACCAAAGACCACACTGGAACAATATATAACTCTATTGATACCAGGTTCAAATGACACAGTATTTCTTTTTTTTGTCCCAATTTAGTGAAAGAGCAGATGCAACAGGAGCGACGGGCAATAGGCTAAAAGAAGGTGCAAATATCAACAAATCATTAGTAACTTTAGGAAACGTCATATCAGCACTCGGTAAGCTCAGCGTATAACATGCCTCAGTGGGTACTTGTGATCTCTGTATTGAAAAGAAAAAATGGAGACCAAGGCTGGTAACTTATGTGTATAAATTACCAGTCCTGCCTAAAAGTTAACCAGTTTAGATTCTCTGTGTCAAAGAAATGTAATTATGATAATGAAAGGCAATGTAAGGAAAGATATCATAAATCACCATTCATTATCAGATCAGAGAAGTTCTCCATTTTACTCAATTTCTCTACTCTGTGCAGTGCCTGGTCCATGCCTGTAAGTGTTTACAGACTAACACGATGGCCATCCCTTTGTGTGAGCGTGAAAGTCAAAGTGCATTTTACTGGATGGACCATCCAAATCTTGTGCTGATTTCCACGCACAGAGGTAGGGAAAGGGAGTATAGTCCAGTCAATCAAAATTTGTGACATTTTACAAAATCACATTAAAAAGTTGATTCACTGTCAACAAAATTTGGAACAAAGTGATTGTGACCCAAAGTTATGAATTGGTCGATTGCACTGGATAAAAAATTCCATGAAATCAAATATAATAAACGTTCTTCATAATTATGAATAGGATATATAAATATGATTTAGGATTGCCCCATGTAACTGTGTTTTTTAATGCATTTATTTAAAAACATAACCAAGCATGGTAAACTCCTCAAATACGAGGGGTTTTATTATGTCTTACATATCTTACTCTTAAATAAAGAAGATTAAATCAAAGGGGATTTCATTCCTGGGATTTGAACCCGTAACCTTCCCTGCCTGTAATCTCAATCTAATACCTTATTATTCAAATTGATCTGGCATAACTGTTTGTTTTGTGAACTTATTCAATAGTCCTTAAGGATAAGCTCTCACACAGGGACGTATTACAACTGTATTGATTGATCTGAATGTTTCCCTTGACTATTATAGCCTTTTTCTGAATTCAGCATTCCATAATTTTTAACTCGGAGCGGTGAGATATTTCTCGTAAATAGTGTATGATAGTGGAGAGTGGGTAATTTCTACTGGAGTAAGCATTTGGGAAAATAGCCGACTTCAGTGACCAAGGTTAAATTTGCCGTGTAGAAATCACTCGCGGGTCAATATCACGATGCATTGTGGATTGACCCCGGGAATGATAGCACAGTTCTGTGATATGGCCTTAGATTATGTCTTTACGTTGTTGATTCACGATATTTCGCCTAAAATCTGACATCCAGTTAAGCGAGATGCTTGGTTACTTCAGCGCCGAGCATTATGCTAAAAAGGGTACAACGAGCACGGTGTATTTTAATGGCACTTGCACGGTCGTTTCGCTGCTCCATGCATCAACCTGTGTGTTGTTGACCTAAATTGTAAGCCGCGCCGTTGCTTTAGTGACCCAGCCAATTTCCGGTTTCTCTACTGTTTGCGCACTGATGCGGAGCGGGGTCTTTTTCTATTGACGTGATCCGGTATGTTCTCGGGTAAAAATCCTTCCAAAACAAGGATGTTTGCCAGAGAGAATTTCCTCGGTAAAAAGTAGCAAATACCAGAGAAGGTCATTTTCTATTAACCAGTTTTAATCCTTTACCCGGTTCGATCCGGAAAATATTGCTCAATAGAAAAACGCATTATGAGAGTTTTTCCACGCTTATGCTAAACAAAATAACTTATTTTGTATGTAATCTAAAACTAGATGCTTTTGTATATACACTACATAGATAGGTTTCATGCACCTTATGTAAATCATAATTGTGTACTAATTATTAGCAAGGAGACAGGGGGGTGGGACGTATTTCGATTAGTAACGGGGCTGAGACAACCGGGCAACACCAACACATCTATCCTGAGGTTTTGTGCATGCGTTGTACGAGCTCGTGGAACACAAGTGCCAGGCCCCGATTAATGTTTTGATATCGTGCAGCCCCGTGAGCATACAGTCTGTTGAATGCACAAAATGGTTATTAAATTACTCAAATTAAAAAAGTTTAAAACACAAATTACTACCCAAGTTCCTACAAATATGTCAGGGCCAGTGGCGCACGTATTAGAAACATAATTACAAGCAGAGATGCATTGACATGTCAGATGCCGAATACGAACGTATTTATCATGGCATGGCTAAGCAAGGCAGACTACACTGTCACTGACTGGGGTCTTGTACACACACACACACGCCCTGCCATGCATTGCAACTCAATGACAATGATTGCGTATGTGTGCGAAATGGAAATTTCACACTGAGATTTAAACTATTGAAATTCCATACTACTAAAATTACATTGCCCGTGTTCTCCTACAACGCAAATAGCTGCAAATAACATGGGATATCGTAGCGGATGATGAGTGAGCAACCTCGGGCTAGCCTCAGTCAATGCTTCCACACACACACACACACACACAATCGCTGCGGCCAGCTATATTTACTATCATTTTAGGCCAAGTATCGAGAATTCTTGCAAGTTTTTCTTGATCGTAGATTGAAACATTGCTTTGGGTAGCTCTGGCCGGGAACGGGTGAACCTTTGAATCGAATCTCTCTACATTCCATGCCACGTTCCACAGTGATTGTGGCCGTAAACACCTTCTGACTAGACACTCCATATGGGTTGTGCGTGTACTAGGTCAGAGCATTAATATAAAGCTATTACGGGGTCCATCACACATTTTTAAAACTGGCGCATTTACTCCCTTGCACGTACAAATCCTACCAAATTTCACTGAGTCTTATTTGTAACGGATGTGTAGTTTAAGTCAGTGTACTTAACGAGGAGGTTTGGCGTCAATCACTTTGCAAAATGAAAGAAATTTTTTTTTAAATGGAATTGGGTTTTGATATCTTTATGTGATGATTTATTACAATTCTACATCAAAAACTTGTAGAAAACTGTTTCATAATACCTCATTACATTATTGCTTTATTTTTGTCCTAATATTTATATTCGTGAGAATAACACCCAGGGAATCGGAATATACCAATAGGAAGTAGGTAGTGAAGTATTTCCTAAAACTTTTTTTTTCCCCGACAGGTTTTTGCATCGAAAAACCGCCGCGATATCCTATGTACTTAATCTCATAGCCCCGGGCTCCGCTATAAACAACCGTGCATGAACCTCTGACTCCACAAAATAGCCCGTGTCGTCAAATGGAAATTTTCGTCTCTGATACAGCTGAAATAACAACGATACGTAATTGGCCTCGTACTTTGTTGAATGTGTGCGATGTGTTGTAAACGTGTAGTAGAAGGAGAGTAGGCAACGGCGAACTTTTAAATTGCTTTGTCAGTTTGAGGGATTTTTGGAAAACGCGCGAAATTCAAAATATCAGGGTTTTTTACTAAAAATCTAGTTGGTGCTCACCTGGTGAGTGCCAGATAAATCCTCCTTAAATTACTTCTTCTTTCTCTGTGCCAATTTTCAGCACTGGGCGATATCTGGTTTAAAAGAAAATGGTCACCCCAAAAAAACGAACTTTTAGCGGATATTTCCTATATGTTTCTACAGGCACCCAAAATAACCCTTCCCCCAACTTTAGTGCATTAACTTTGGTGTCCTGCCCCCTGCAAGGAGAGAGGCATGCTGCCATAGATAATTTAAAAATTATTCCTTCTAAATCTATCACTTATTCTTTCTTTTATTCTGTATACAGCTGATTCGTCATCAAAAAGTGCAATGAGCCCTCTTGCAGGGATTCCAAAAAGAAAACCATTATTCATTCCATATCGGGACTCTGTATTAACATGGCTACTAAAAGACAGCCTGGGTGGCAATTCCAAGACAATTATGGTTGCAAGTAAGTGTACTAAAATAAGCCAATAAAGAGAAAAATCATCTTCCCCTGATTAGAAGCTGAATTGTTAACTCATAAAAACTCTTCCAAAATATATATGAATGAATGAATCTATAGTGTATCATAACTTCCAATGTTTATCCTCCCCTCTTTCTTTTACAATAATAATAATAATGGAGATTTATATAGCGCACAAATCCGCCAAAACGATGGCGCTCATGGCGCAATACACAAAGAGAACAACAAAATTATGCAAAAAAAGATGAACCAATTATTAAACCATCATAATAAATAACAAGACAACTATTGGTTACAAAAAGCTGATGACATAAGATGAGTTTTGAGTGCTTTCTTGAATTGAATGAGGGAAGATGATGATTTTACATAAGATGGCAGTTTGTTCCAGAGACGTGGTGCTGCCCGCAAAAAAGCTCTATCACCCCACGATCGCTTGGACCTAGGTTCTATGAGACATGCATGCTGTTTGAACGGAGTAGACGTCGTGGGATCTATGATTCAAGTAAATTGTTAATATATGTTGGGGCACTGCCATTTAGAGCCTTACACACAAAGAGCATTAATTTGTACACAATCCTGTACCTGACCGGTAGCCAGTGTAACTCTTGTAATATGGGGGTAATGTGCGAGAATTTTTTGGATAGTGTAATAACACGCGCAGCAGAATTTTGAATGCGCTGAAGACGGTCAATTTGAGTATTTGGCAAACCATATAAAAGTGAGTTACCCATGTCTACACGGGAAGTGACAACAGAGTAACAATTTGCTCAGTAGCATGTGGAGTAAGATATTTTCTAATTTTACCAATATTATGAATATGGAACGCAGCAGCACGAACGATGTTGGATACGTGAGAACTAAGAGACATTGAGGAATCGAAAATAGTACCAAGATTACGAGCTTGCAAAACCGGGCATATTTTAGAATCACCAATTGTTATGTGTGGAATAGACACCTTAGAAAGTTGCTGATGTGAGCCAATCAACATGAATTCCGTCTTATCGTCATTCAGTTTAAGGAAATTATCCTGCATCCACTTGCGTATTTCATAAATACATGATTCCATACGTTTGATACATTGATTGACAGGCTGTTGAGATGGTTTAAAAGTGACATATAGCTGTGTGTCATCAGCATATACGTGATACTGTAAACTATGTTTCAGAATAATATCATGAACAGGGTAAGTGTATATAGTAATCCATGGTGCACCAAGAACAGAACCTTGGGGGACAGAAAAATTGTGGGAAACTGGATCGGAAGATGAATTACCAATGCGAACAAATTGTGGTCTACCCTCTAAATAGATTTGCTTTAAAATGAGAGTTGTTTAAAAACTTTTGAATAGAGTTGATAAGGCGAAATATGGCTTGACTGCCTCGTAATGGGAACCATTTCAAAGGCTAAGGGGCCCCTCAATAATGTAGCTCTACCTATAAAAAGTGAAAGTTGCCTTCATGTCAGTGTGAAGCAGCTTATGATATCGACGAAACAAAATGAAACCCATTGCATTACATGCAGTTTATTCCATCATGCATCAATGCAATGGAATAAAGTGCATGTAAAGTCAATGGCCGTTTCGTTTCATTGAATATCATAAGCTGTGTGAATCAACCATAACTGAGAACATAATCTGTTTGTAAAATGCACTTTTTCACAAAACAGTATTTTGTATTTGGAGTTGATACTGTAAGCATTTAATATAGCACAAACCACATGAATCGCATTATTCTGCTTCTTTTTGCATAGCTGTATCGCCTGCAGATGTAAATTACGGTGAAACGCTTAGCACTCTAAGATACGCCAATCGTGCCAAGAACATCATCAACAAGCCAACAATTAATGAGGTAAGATGTTGGCTCATAATCATTCTTTCAAGACGAACATCATAATTTCTATTAAAGCCGGGGGGGGCACTGGTTTTATCTGTTAAAAAGAAATTTGATTGGTTTAGGTCAAAGCTCTGCCCATCCATTACTGGGTGATAGATGGATAGTGTGTGCAGCAATTATGCGGTGTAGCCAACTATTTGACACTTTCAAATGGCGCATTTACTCTGCATCTTGCATATGTACGTAAATGAAATTTATGCGTTTGTACGTAAATGAAATTTACATTGAATTTGTGTACAAATGCATACTATGAGATTCATAATCGGCACAAAATAGGCTTCATTTTTATGTGGACGCATACACAATAGAAACATTTCCGCATTTTTTATTTTCACGGAAGCAGCTTGAAGTGCAAAAAAAAGCATTCAAATAAATGTTGCCATGCCAATGCCCACTTTTTTACAGCACTTATTACAATTCAACATTTTTCTCTTGCATCTTACAGGATCCAAATGTCAAACTTATAAGAGAATTACGTGCAGAAATAGGGCGACTTAAAGCTCGACTCAAAGGGGACGTGGTAAGTAGATGTGTCTTTTAAAAAAAACTGTTGGAGTGATGATAAAGCAAATTGCTTACCTAGTATGAGTGGATACTTTGAAAAGTGCGTAGTAAGCGCCCAACCTGCCCTTATTTGTGAGAAACATGCATGCCAAGTTAGTAGAAAAGTTGTTTCCCCAAGATTAAATTTAAGCAAGCAATGTTTAAGATATGGTACAATGTTCTAAGTAAATGTACAGATTTGTGGGAATTATGTTTATTATGCTTTGTGTTTGTTCATTTGACACAAATTTGGGAGTGACATTCGACTGTCCTACTCAGGCACTATGTACTTAAAAACTTAAAATTTACCAGGTTTTTCTTCTTGGGGACTCGCAGGGAAAATGCATTGTAATTAAAAATAAATATCACCAAGTAACCAAGTAACTATAATTATGGACTAATTTTATTGCAATTTAATATTGACCAGCAAAGAGAATAATAAAGTAGATTTCAGATGTGTACCCACTAATACCAAGTTTCAAACTAATGTGTTTCAGAAGTTTACCCACTAACTATCTATATGTTGATGTTAATATTGTAATTGGTGTCTTTGTTGTAGATTTCAACTTGCCCAATATGCGAGGCAGTGAATGCATCTCTTTATGAGGCGGCATATTTGTCATGGGTTTGTTATTTTGAACATTATATGCACTGCAATTGGTGGGCAATATGCACTGCAATTGGTGGGCATTCTTTGTGCAGCAGGTCGGCTGGTGGGCTGGGCGGTCAAATTATTAATCCACTGTAACTCATTAACACACACTGACCAATCATGCCTAAACTTGGTGATAGCCCATGAAAAGTATTTGTCTGTTATTTTGAACATTATATGCACTGCAATTGGTGGGCAGTCTTTGATCAGCAGGTTGGCTGGGCAGTCAGATTATTAATCCACTGTAACTCATTAACACACACTGACCAGTCATTCCTAAACTTGGCAATAGCTCATGAAAAGTACTGATATTGTACTTATTCATTATTAGAATTAGCTGATATGCCTAATTTGGGCCTTTTTTTCATTAATCCACTCTTAACTCTTTAAAACACTTTTCCATTGCCAAACTTGGTGGAGTGATCCTCATAAGGTCACTGAACAGGCATTGATGAGAACCTTCATAGATGTAGATGTTGTAGCTTATGGTGAAATCTGGTGCTGTAAAATCAAAATCGGTATTTAGTGTTTTGGTGATCAAAGTGTTTCTTCACCTAGGGGTATTTGGGAAACAGCTAGGGATATTTACGGGAAAAGCTAGGGGTATTTGGGGAATGGCTAAGGATATTTGGGGAACAGCTGGGGTTTTAGGAAATAGGGGTATTTGGGGAACAGCTTAGGGGTATTTGGGGAACAGCTAGGAGTATTTACAAACTGAACAGCTAAGGGTATTAGGAACAGCTAGGGGTATTTGGGGAATAGCTGGGAGAATTTGTGAACAGCTAAGGGTATTGGGGAACAGCTAGGGGTATAGGGAATAGCTAGGGGTATTGGGGAACAGCTAGGGATATTTGGGGAACAGCTACGGTATTTGGGGGGACAGTTAAGGGTAGTCCATGATGGTGCTGAGTGATGTATTGTTTAGGGTTTGAATTTATGCATATTAATGAGTACCATAGTGAGCTACTTAACACAATACAGGGTCAATTTCTCATTAATTCAGTGTAACTCCTTAATGTAATGTTCCATCCACTTCGTTTCTTGGCAAGATGATACCTCGCAATGACTAATGATGTTGTATATTTGTGTGTGTTGATGTGCACATTAATAAGTAACTCAATCACACCCTGATCTCCTCAAACATCTACAGAAAATAAGTACCACTCTCTATGACCTAATATTTAACATCCTCATTGGCCAACTTGGGTAATGTTTTGCCCACAGTATTTCACATAAACTTACTGATCTATTTTTGGGGGCTGTTGTCATTATACACGGTGTAATTATCAAATAGTTTTAACCTCAGACTCTGTCTTAATGGCCTGTGGAATGACAGCACTTTTAATTGTAGCTGGTTACTTCCGTGCTCTTTGGAACTGGTTGTTTAACAGATCATGTTAAAAGCTGTTCATCTGGGATGTTGAAGTATTTATGGTTGAATTTCTGCTTGGGTGTTAATTAAAATACACGTGCACATGCTCTTAAGTGTGTGCATGTAAAAAGTACAATGTGCTCAGGCCTGCAGTGCACCTTGAATATGCTTGTTGTCTCTGGAGAGGTAATGGATTTTTTTCTCAAAACAATGTTGGATTGTACAGATTGATGGTGCAGTGGCAACTTACTTGTTGAAGGGAAGGGAATGAAGAAACTCCTCTGTTGAAAGGGAGGGAATGAAGGAACTTGTTTCTCGAAAGGGAAGGGAATGAAGGAACTTGTTGAAAGGGAGGGAATGAAGGAACTCATTTGGTGAAAGAGACGGGAATACAGGAACTTGTTTGTGGTGTTTGGCTTTATCAAGTGCAAAACAAGTTTGTTTTACCACGTTCTTGGACTATTGATGGGACAAATCTTATAGATGTTTTAAAGTGGAGGGACCAATCCATTCTCTTTTAAAACAAGATCAAATCTGTCACCAATGGCAAAAAACCATGTCTTGGTCTTTTGGACTGCTATCGAATGTAATATTCTGCATCTTGTAAACTAAGCTAAAAAAGCGCAGAAAGTAAAAGTAGTAAAGATTCCATAAATGTATCATTTTAAGGCAATTTTGAGATGCTGCATTCAGAATTTAATGAATGGGTTTGACATGGGAAATGCTTGCCCATTTTAGATTAGTCTGATCTATTAGAAACCAAGGGAGACTGGATAATATATGAAGAAGATCAGGCTGAGCTAAGGTGAGAGAAATGGCTCTTCCCAGGAATGCATAAAGAAATTCCCCCTACAGGGCTCTGCTTAGGTTATTGAGTATACAACCAAAATGTGTGCAAGCTCTGTGGAAAAAAATCTGCTTCTACCCATTTGTATATGTGTTAACCATGTATGTCTGTTGCTTTAGGTACTCTATGTTGCTCTTTCTCCTAGCCACAAGATGGAAATTCTCTTTCTAAAAAATTGACCTGGTATCAAAATGTTGCTTTAACTGAAGTCCAATTCTCTTCCAGCTTGTTGCCAGAAAGGTAACACTAACACAGCTCTTATCCTCCTTTTCCCATAAGTCTAGATTTGCTCAAATGAATTTGCCAAATGCTTTCGCTTGCAGAACCTGCCAAATGATATAGACCGTGATCTACTCCAAGAAAATGAGGCCAAAGTAAGTTATATTGTGTTTGGTGTTATTAAACATAAACAAAATAAAAGTTTTTCTTTTCTTTAACTGTGAAAATCTGCAGAATTAAGCTGTAGTTTTCTGAGTGGAAGATTGTGTGCTGATAGTAATGAAAATAATGTAGAATTGTTTCATGATCTTGTTTTAAAAGTTTAGTTTGAACAAAACAAAAATAAAGAGTTGTGGCTTTCATATAAAATATTTTAATTGAACTATTGTGTAATAAAAGACAAACGTAAACAAAGAATCACTATCATGAACTGCAAATCTGGTAAAATTTCAAATTAACTAAAAACCTAAAAAGCGTTTTTGCATAATTTTCTTGTATTTGAGAAATTAGTGAAGATTAAAATGTTGCTGTTTCTCAGCGAGAAAGATGCTACCGAGGATGTGGAATAAGTGGACCCGAGCAACCCAGAGGACTAATGGAAAGTAAGAACTCATATCTTAATACAGTGACTTTGACGTTACAACTGTTATTGACATGAATAAAACCATTTTTATTGTAACTGGGACTCTGCATGCTATCATGTCCTTGTACCTAAGTTTTTATTTGATATCGACTTGAGGGGGGGCACTTGTTTAGGCCCCACCATCTGCAGATGTTGATGCATGTTAAAAGCAACCCTTCCCAAACCACTTGATCCATTGCCATTGTGTTAAGAATTAGTTTTGATTTGACAAATGCCCCTAGAGGCTAACACGATATGTGTAAATGCAGCGAAATTGGTAGCACCTCTGGTTGAATTGCACCTTATTGTGTGTATGCCCAGAGGGTGTTTTGAATCAATCCCATGAGCATAAGCTATGTGCTTACTTGCACTTAAGAAACAAAGGTCACTACTTAGGATAAAAAGTGTTCCAAATGTTTAGGAACCCTAGGCATTTCATGAAAATCATGCTAAAAATTCCCTAAGTTCTAACGCTTTGTAGGCTTATAAAATGAGCCTATGAGGTGATGAAATTTCCCAAAACTGGTCATATTGTTGGGATTGGAATCAATACACCCTCGTGTGTGTTGCCTGTGTTGTTGTTGTTTGCCCTTTTGTTTTGTTTTTTTCATTGGACATGGGTATGAACATCACATTGCAGTTAAAGATTTGGGTTGCCCCCATCAAAAAAAAAAAGAGAGAAAAGGTTTGTTGTGTGCTCTCAAATGTATTGACGAAGATGTTATTTCTCAAATCGGTCGGTATTGCCTATGTGTGATATCCAATATAGAGAAACTGTTGAGATATTGATGATTTGAAACTGTAGCTCAGCATATTACAAAGAGTTTTATTACAAAGCTGTGATTTCCTATATGAAGGACATCTATTTGAACTTAGCTATTTCACACAGTTATTAGTATAGGGACAAGCATTATGGATATGCAAAAAGCATGATTTGTTAGAAAATTGAGGGCAATCTCTGAGTCAGCCTTTAAAATGCCCATTAACCCTCGCTTTCAACAGGATCGCACCCTAGCCCTAAGAACAGAAGGCAGTGGCGTGGTTCTAGACTCTGAGCTTCCTCATCTCATTGGAGTTGATGACGACTTGCTGAGTACCGGCTTAGTGATGTAACCCCATTAAGGTATCTAATTAAATTTATGCTATTAACCATTGAAGTTAAAGGACATTTTGTGATCCACAACCTCGTCCCCTGACTTATCTAAAAAAAGTTGAGATTTTTATATCATCTGAACCATTAGCCTTAGTGATCCATGTGTACCTAATCTTACTGCAAATTCGGTCGTATCTGTAAAACATTTGTAATTTTGTATTTTCTGACCGTAAACAGACAGAAATTTCAGCACAGTGGCCTATGTGATCACTTGCACAGTGGCCTATGTGATCACGAGCAGTTGCTCATAACACAAAACTGCAAGATTGGAATCAATTGAACCATGAATAAAACAGAAGGTGCTAGAATCACAAAATACACCTTTAAAGGTGCAACGAGAGATTTCGTATATCAGGTGTCCCTAAAAAGATTCAAAGTTCTGATTTTTGCCCTGATGTAAAGCTTTCCATCAAAAATATCCCCATCTGAAAGGATTAAGCTGAGAAATGTTTCTTTGGTACAAAAATTGTGAAATTTCTAATATCGTATTGGAGCAAATACGAAATTCACCTATGTTTTATATTGAAATAAAAGCAAATCAAAATCACCTTTTTTTCTCTCTTTTAAGACATTTCTGTAGCTAAATGCAAGGTAAGAAATCTATTGAGTGTCTAATCTATATGAAATTACTATTATGGCACAATATTTAAGTGCCTCAAAAATCTCTTGTTGCACCTTTAACTCGCAATGGTGGGAATTACTGTAACTAAAGGTTTTTTATTTATAAGTTGAGTGAAAGTCAAAAGATACTCCATGTAGCTATAGTCAGTATTGTAATTTCTTGTTGTACATGCATAAACCCAAAGAAAACATCTGCATTGGCACTGTTATCTCATTATCATAACAGATGCATGTCTGTCTGTTGTCCAAGAAATTAAACTCCCAGCTGTAGTTTATTTGGGGCATGGTTAATTTGCGCATTGTCAATAAGCATAGGTACTGTTATCAAATTAGAAATTTTCACAGAAAGACCTGGGTTTTTATTGCACCATAAGGATTGGAAAATTTAATTATAATTTTTGTGAAAAGGAACAATCCAATGATGGATATCCCTATCTCAAAGGATTAAGCTAAGAATTATTTCTGTGCTACAAAAATTTTGAAATTGCTAATTTTGTATTGGAGCAAATACAAAATTCAGCCTGTTTTATATTGAAAAATGAACAACTCAAAATCCACTTTCAGTAGCCAAATACATGGTAATAAATCTATTGCCTGTCTAATCTCTATGAAATCACTACATATGACACAATATAGGGATGCTTTGAAATCTCTTGTTGCACCTTTAACATAAATGTTTTTGCAAAATTAGAGCATAATTTTAGTTCTGTTTCCATCACCGTTTAGATGTCACAAGTTTTAGGGCGGCCAGTTTGCGGGATTTCCATAAGTCGCTGTGTAAACTGGCATAAAATGTGCCCTATTTCTTCCTGAACGATAGCAGGAGACTGGAATGGTAGCCGTTAGTTAGGAAATAACATGCACATTTTAGAATGCCTATTTGTTTCACTTGCATGCTAGAAACAATCCTAAGAAATGGTCATAAAGTGTTTCAAATGGCCTTGAATTGAAGTTTGTTCAGGAGTGACGTCATGTTTGTTTTCACCTTTGATAAACTAAGATTCGGAGTTATTAGAAAGTATGCGCAGTGTTGTGTGTCGCGAAGTGATACTGCGAAACGAGGGCCGATGATAAAGGCTAAGCACCGGCAAGTGACCTGGATGAGTAGGGCGGCCATTTTGAGGTGGCGATTCCCATAGGTCGCCATGTAAACTGACTGGCACAAAATGCGCCATATTTTTACCTGAACTGATCAATGCCCATTTTGGAATGGCTATTCATTTCACTTACATGCTAGAAATGATCCAAAGAAATGGTCATAAAGGCTGTCAAACGGCCTCAAATCAAAGTTTATTTTCACCTGCAATGAAAACAAGATTCAGAGATGCTAGAAATTATATGCAGTGTTGTACGCCGCAAAGTGATAGTGAAGCGAAATAGGGCCGATGATAAAGGCTAAGCACCAGCGAGTGACCCGGATGAGTAGACAGCCCTATATATTGTGTCTCAGGAAAAAATGCATTTTTGGACCTTTCAAAAAACAGGGAGAATACATGATTGAGGGCAAACTTTCATGAATCACAAAGATGTGGAAATGTTTGTATCATGCTGCTTCATAGGCAACTGTGTTGTAATTTGACTTACCTCAAAAAAGTTGAGATTTTTATATCATATGAACCGTTAACATTAGTAATCCATGTGTACCTAATCTTACGTGCAAATTCGCTTGTATCTGTAAGAAATTCACAATTTTGTATTTTCTGTCTGTAAACAGACAGAAATTATAGCATAGTGGCCTATGGGACCGTGGGAAACAAGCATTTGCTCATAACACAAAACCGCAACATCAGGATCAACTAAGAAGTTGTAAATAAGCTTTTCTCAAGGATATCTAGTGAACAATGAATCAAACAGAAGGTGCTGGAATCACAAAATGCACCTTTAAAACAGTGGCATGCATCTTTGACATTTTGTTTTTTATTTTCACACATTTTTTAAAACAGTATATGTGGGAGCACATTTAACATACATTTTAGGCTCTGTGTTCCCCAAACACAGTAGCATTCTCTCCAAAGAGAGGCTCTGTTACATTAGATCTACATCTGCTGTGAAAGCAGTGGATGAATTGGGACAGTATTGTCTTCTTGACAATGTTGGGGAACACTGCTAATAATGGGGATATTGGTTGGACAAGTTGTGACCTAGTGTCCCTGTTGAAATTTAGCAGTCTTAAGGATTAAGTGCACCATCCACATGTACTTTATTCGTAAGGCTGCTGAATTCATCAAGGTCTCTAGCTCTGTAGGTCACAAAATGGCCCACATGAAAATATTTTTGTCTTGTTATTTATTAAGTCACCCGCCCTATTTGGGGTTTGGAAACTTGAAACTTAAATTAGGCAGTTCAGGTTGAAAATAAGTGTCTGCATCCATGGGTTGTTAAAAAATTTATTGTATGTAAAAGAAAACTTTCAGCAACTCAGAAAACATTTGAAAAGTTAGTTCAATTTGTATTCGTACATAACAGTCATTTGGCAGAACAAGTGTTCAAAGGGTCAAGGCTTTTATTTTCTTTATTTTGCCATGGAACCATGGTAGTGTCATCTTTCAAACACCCAAAAATATGTGACAGAATCTAACGATAAAAGGTATACATTAATTTTTTGAGTTTATGTTCCTGATATATGTACCTACAGATTTAACATCATATTGCACGATTCACCGCCATTACCAACTAATTTTTATATTTTTGAGGAGGGAAAACTGTTTAAATTTTGTTTTTTCAATGAAAGGAAAACAACTATTTCTTATATAGATGTACTTTAAGAGAAAATACAAATATCATCTGCAACCGTGCAGGATAGGTTTCTCTTAATTACATCCACCTACAGAACTACTTTGCAGTCTATACGATAGCCTTACTTTACCCTAAGTAGCATATTTTTGACCAAAAATGAGCAAAATTTGTATTTTTTAAATCACAATACAAACATCTTAAGATTTTCAGGAACTTTTCTATAAAATAACAACATATATTAATTATGCACCAACGTGGAGCCCAATAATGCTCTTAAATTGGCAGAATGCACATATTAACCAAAATGTGCTTTTGTTGAGAAGTTTACAATCTATCAGTCTGAAATTTTCATGGTTGTCCCCTTCAAACATTACCAAACACAACTTATGAGGAGAGTGAGTTTAATAAATGTTACATAGCCTAGTTGCATATGCTGGCAAAAAAGGGCATAATTTGAGATTTTTTCATTAAATGTGCATTTTGCATTTTTGTGGGAAGTTGTTTAAAAGCTATCAATCTGTAAATTTTCATGTGTTTCTTCCAAACTGTCAAAAAGAACTTTGTACATAATAATTTGAAAATATATTCAAAAAAATGCGCCAAAACTGTATATATTATAAGGCTGTTAGGACCCCCGGTTTTTCAGGCATCATTGTCCCCCAAAGAGCCATTTATTTTTAAAGTTTACAACTCCACACAAAGACCCTTTTTTTTTGGGGGGGGGATTTTAAAAATGAAAAACACAAGTTTAAAATTAAAATTACTTTTTTTAAAATGACATTTTTTTTTTATATTAGCAAAATTGATTCAAATAATGGGCAATTGGGCTGTCTCCACCCAAAGACCTCTATTTTTAACACGTCACCGAATGACTCTGGGGTTGAAATCGCTATTACACCCCTAAGAATCTCATATTGGAGTGCCACCCCACCCTCCCCTTTGTGAAAAATGTTTTAAAATGAACTAAGGGCGGGGTCATTATTTATACCAGGGGAAAGGGGAGTGTAGTAATGGGGGAATGCGAAGAAAATTGTAAGCGAGAGAGGGGAATTTAAATTTCATCTAGAAGCGAGGAGGAGGAGGACAATGAACTTTCAAGGGGGAATGTGAATTTTTTAACGGAAGCGAGGGGGGAATGCGACATTTTTCGCCGAAAAAAATTGAAAATCCCTCCATTTCCACCTGGTGAATAAAAATAATGACTGTTGCCTAATGTAATTAATAATTCGTCAAGAAGCAATTGAGGGCCTGCTATATAAAGGCAGAAGGTCTAATCAAACAAGTGTGAAATTTCGGCGGATTTATAATGGCAATACATTTGGTTTAAATGCTTCATTCTACATCGAAACCCATTACCTTGCTACAAAAGTATTACGTACTTCATATTTCACTGAGATACAAACTATTTTGGGACTTACATTTCACATTTCAAAAAAAGCACAGCACGCCACTTTGTGAGCACATACTGCAATAGGGGTTTCCATTTCAAGTTTGGCTGCAAAGCTGGTTTCTTGGCCGGCACTTGCATTGCTCAAAGAGTCTTCTTTCTTGGGTGCTTGTTAGCAATTAAATTGCTTCTGTAAAAAAATCAGGAAATTCTTTGATCAATTATGTAATCTAGCCACATCTTTTATGGAAATTATGTAAAAATAAAAAATTGTGATTTTTTCAAAAATCCATATCTTAGGAACCACGCAATCTGATTCACAATCAACAAACGCCCAAGCTGTAGCTTGTCATCAGACTTCCAAAAAAACCCAACACTCTGAAGGCCTGTAACCAGTCACAACACTCCAATTTACCATGTAGGGGGGTTTTTTTTTTTTTCCAGTCACAGTTAGTCAACTTAAAAGCTAAAATCATCAAAAGTGTACCAAGTGGCGTGGTCTAGGTTTACATGCGTTTCCAATGGGGCGTTGAAAGGTGCCTCGAAAACTTGCCTAATTTTGTGAGATGCACGTACGTATTCAAGGTATCTCACGCGATAGCTACCAACCTACATCATATTTTCAATCCGTTTTAGAAGTTATAGGGAAGATATGCTGCAACAAATTTGAGTGGGAATGACATGGGATTAGCATTATTCTTGGAATTAAATTGATTGATTTCTGTAGAATGGTTTGCTCTCTACGCACCACACACACAGAAGTTCAGTGCAGTAGTTGTTCACCGATTACATAATAGGTAACTGACCGCCTACTTAAATAACCTAACCAAAAGACTCCGAACTATAAAACTTAACAAGTGAAAATATTCCACGATAGTGTATTTAAAAAATGTAGACATAAAAGATCAGGTAGGAGTGAACATACAGTAGCGGTGGGTTGCTTTCATTGTGCTTGTCTGGATATCCATGAAGTGGTGGTGGAAATCAGGATGTACAAATAACATGTTTCATTTGTATCACTGTAGCCATGTGACCCTGACATCCTTTCGATAGATGATGATGAATGTTTTCATGTGATTGATTATTAAATGCCCCTACACCACACAATAATGAATGATTTTAACTTAAATAATTCGTCCTCACTCTGTTTATTTTTGGAGGGGTTGCCCAGGATATGAGGAAGCAAATTGAACGTAGTGTGTGTGTGTTGGTGGGTTAGTAAATGTGACTTTATAAGAGCAGAGTGCAAATTTGAAAAGTCATACAGTCACAATGGTTTGTGTGTAGATGATTAATTGTAATACTAAGGTTTCATTGTTTGTTGTGGATTTTTGAGGGATACCATAACTTGCAATATGTTATCAGCTGGCAAGGGTAGTAAATTGTACATTTTGGTTTACATACTGATTATATTAAAGCAATAACAGCACATTTTTTGAAGAGCACCACCATTTTTTTTAAATGTTGAATTTTTGCACGTTACTTTTAACTGGCTAGCAACTAACTTGAATGGTAAAGCTCAAACATGTCTATGTATCACAAAAATAAGGAATTGTATTAGGATAATATATCGTATACGCTAATAATTCAGTTGCTGCTGAAAGGTTCCTTCCATTATTTTTATAGCTAGGAAAATTGCGCCATTTATGTGTCTACCCATCCATTAGTTGTGCCATTGTCCAGACCATCAAGTTAGAGGTTCAGTCGTGAGGTGGCACTATTTTCACAATGGACGAACAGAACTTTGGCGTTTGCAGTTCCATCATTAAATTATAATCAGGGATCCCGATTCTTATTGCAAAATTGCTTCTTTATGCACAATACGCACATTTGAGCATACCATTAACAACTGTGTGAAATCTTGAATTTGACAAAGTTGGGCCTCATCAAAAAAAATGTTTTGCTTTAAAGATAAAAATTTTGGTTGTTCTGGATACAACACAAGCTATGAAGGGAGGTAAAAAGTTCTGGATTAATAGGATAGGTGGTTTGTGTGTGATAATAATATACTCAGATGCCAGTGTTCAAGTTGTCTGTATGCCTGTGTATAACTGTCAGTATGCCTCCAATCATATCTGTGGTAGTTTCTAGTGTTTGGTTGTTTTGATGAAACTTGGTCAACTTGTTGTTGTTAGTATTTTTTTTTGACAATCTTCCCACTAACAAGGATAAATATATTTATGTTGTACGGCTCCAAATTTCTACTTTTCTTTTTTTATTCAGGAGGGAGGAAGCATATCAATAGGACACCATGATTGCAGACAAGAAATGTGATACAGGGTAAACAGGCTTTGTAGGGTTGGTTAATTTAGGGCTTTGGTTAAGTATAAGTGTTTAGTCAAGTAACAATAGTTACATTGCAGTATCTAGATATATTAATACCGGTGGGTCTGGTTAGCGTGTCTGTCTGACTGCGTCTATTTACTCGGAGACGGAGGCGCACGATCCTGAAACTTTGTGGGTGGGTGCCCATTGACCTTCTGAAAATGAATTTGTATTGGTTGTGGATCAAAGGTCATCAGGGGTCATTCAAGGTCAAAAAAACAATTTTCAAACAGATCAAATGGGGTTGGCCATGAGAATTCTCAATTTAAGTGAACATTAAAGGTTCGTGTTGGTTCACAACCGTGAATCATGGTGGGCACCACCCAAAGAAGTCTCGATGTCATGCAGGGGTCATTCAAGCCAGGTGATCTTGAAACCCAGGTGATCGAGAAACTCAGATGATCCAGAACCCCGGAACTGCCTAGTATTATATTAGTTTATAAGTTGAACTTTTCCTAGTTGGTAGAGGCAGATAACTTCTTTGCCGATTAGCATTTTGAATTAATTTATCTAGTTCTTAAGATAATTTAAAAAAAAAACACACTAATTTTGCTTTCAGTGCTAAGGGTGTGGATTTAGAAGATTACCATTGTTGGCTGAGTTACATGGATGGTACCGTTACATTGCATCCAGTGGAGAAGTCCATGTGTGCTGTCAATGGCAGACTAATTGAGAAGCCTACAAAACTAGCACAAGGCAAGTAGTCCTACCTGTCAATGGCAGGCTAATGAGAAGCCTACAAAACTAGCAAAGGCAAGTAGTCCTACCTGTCAATGGCAGGCTAATGAGAAGCCTACAAAACTAGCACAAGGCAAGTAGGCCTACCTGTCAATGGCAGGCTAATTGAGAAGCCTACAAAACTAGCACAAGGCAAGTAGTCAAACTGTTGGGACAGCTTTGAGTGAAACTCAAGGGTTGATTTTAGAAATTCTATGCTATAGACACATGTGATGTATTGAGTATTAAAAAGTGTTGATTTGGTTATGAGATGTTGCCAATAAGTGGTGACAATGTTCTTGTTTTTTTTCTCCAAAATACAGCTGAAATTGTAACTTAGCAACAACAAATTAAAATGAAAAAAAATGATATTATAGAAAAACCAAGTGTTGGGTCCATGGAACCTCCGTATCCAATGCAGTGTAAAGAGGAGAAGACCACACGGTCATATCATGGTAGGCATTTGTGGTCTAGATGAAATACACACATGTTAGCATAGTATATTTGTTCCACCAGCTGTGTGTTAATTAGCATATTTTAATATAATTTGAATTAGTTCATTTTTTGAAACTACACACACACATTAAATTCAATGATCATTAGTTTGGATAATAGAGTTTGTAAACTACTTGCAGAAGAGTAGATCATGTGACTATTAAGCAGTGTATGTGTGCAGACTGTTGGCCTACTTATCTTATTCAACCCTGGGTGATTCTGTATACTCTAAAAGTGATTCATTTTCGGGCGTGTAATTTTTTTGGCTTCAACTTTTTGGCATTTCACTTGTTTTAAATACGCTTTTTTTCAGCCATCCCTACATAGACCTTACCACACAAATAAACGCATTTGTGTGTGCTTCTTAATTTCGGCGCATGCTCAGAAGTGCCATGAAAGTGCCAAAAATTATGTAGAGCAAATATTTCACTTTTCGGTAGGTTATCACATTGAGTCAGTGGTTTTTGAGATGGCTTCCAAAGGACATGTGGCATGTGTATCATTTAAAAATCATTTTAACTGGATTTCAGTGTTAAATTAAATAATATAATACTTAGTAAATGGTGGTGAGTGGACCCTTATCCCATATCATAAAGCAAATCATGTCTTTAGAATCCCCGATCTACCCAAAAGTAGTTCGGATTTACACCATTTGAAAGACCTATTTTTATAATTGTTGTCCTGAAATCCCAGTGATAATTTATGATTTATGTACAGATTTAAAAGGTGCGTGTTTCAATTGTCTTTGGGCCCCCAATTGATTAACCGGAAATTAAGTAGTATCAATTTTGATTATAAGATGAACAGGCGTATTGTTTCATTGTCGTCCTGACATTTCAGCTTTCAAACCATTTCGTTCTCAAGATTAAGATATAAAAAAGTACCGTTTTAATGGTTAACACTCAATTAGTAGGCACAGTAGTGAATAGGGGCGTTGCACTATGCATTACGCGTCTAGCATCAAAACCGCAAGTTTGTTTCCCACAGTACTGATGGTCAGTGTGTACAGTGTCAGGCTCTCTATCAGGTAGGCGAACAAAAATAAACAAATAACAGCATATATGCAAAACAAATTACACACATTTTTAATTTGTGGTCGCAATTTACTATGAGAATGGGTTGATTTTTCTCAGGTTGTATTGTTTCTATTGGGCAATACATCAGTTCAGGTTCAACCAATCCAGTGAAGCTAAAAGACTCAAGCGTGTAGTTAAGTCAAGTCTATTGACAGACCTGTCCAAATTTAAGTCGACTAGAATTTATTGTCTCAGTCCTTGTTCTACAACTACAGGTAAGAGGCTATTTAAGATGTTGTAATCATATTTTTGTGACACTATACAAAAAAATTTTGTTTAGGTTTGGTTTTGTTATTTTATTTAATAAAAATTTCATCTGATAGAATGGCCTTCCCCAAAAAACCCCATCTTTTAAGTTTCGCACCGATTATTTCAAAACCATGTGTAGTGAGATGAGAGGTAGAAAGGTGATGTTGGTCAACCAAAATGGGCATATCTTCGCTCAACATCCAAACCAAACTCCTTTAGCCCAAACGATTTCAAGGGTAAATGAAAAAAATCAGTAGCTGCTTTGACCATTTCTGGTAAACTTAGGGTTCCCTGGGGACGAGGGCCATTAGCGATCGGACCATGGACCGTTAAAGTAATAAATAATAACAAAAGGGGAAGTTTTCAAGTTGATCAGATTATGTGTAGTCTCAGTGGATTCAAAAAGATTCTATTGGAGCCTAAGTGGTGAGGTTTTGTTATTATGATCGTTTAGACAGGCATGTACTTATCATGGACAACAAATTACAGAGACGTTTAGGATTTTTCTTACCTTTTCCTGGGGACCGTGATGGCACATTCAGGGCCTCACAAACCAGGGAATTAGGGATTATAAAGATTGGCACTACTGACTCCCGTTGGCAAACATGTGTTGGCACATGAGTATATTGGGTTGCATTTTCATTGATAAATGGCTCGAGGTGAGGACACTCGGCTAGAGATCTGGGCAGTCTGCGGTCAGAATTGCTAGTCTCGCTAGTTTTGAGTAATGTTTCAAGTTGGCGGCCTAAAACAATGGAACTGTGAAGCGAATCTGGGCTAGATAAGTAGCCCAAAGTCTGGGGAAAGGGTTAAGGGTGTGACTGATAAGGAATGGTCCCCAGTTCATCCCATCAACATTTAGATTTTAGTATCAGAAGAAAGCTTGTATGCTTTCTCATATCTCAGTTAAATCTTCATCTGCAAGGATGACTGATAGGAGGTTAAATAATTTAAAGACATTAATAGGCAGCTTTTTAGGGATACAATCACTGGTTGAGATGTCGTCAACTAAACAATGTTGAGTTGCCAAGGAGAAAGCACCCTCTACCTTGTATTTTGGATGGCTGTGAAAAAATAACAATAACGTAATTTTCACAATTCCCCACTGTCATGGATTTTTTCGTTTGTGTTTAAACACAAACAAAATAAGCAAACATTAAATCAAAAAATAATAAAATTTCACCAAAAAAAAACAGGAGTGTCCAACTCTTGGTGTTTGTAGCAATTTTATTATCATTTCCATCTGTATGTAAGTTCGGACACATATAAATTGTACAGATTAACCAAAGCCCAACATTTTCAAAAATCGGCAGGATTTTTAAGTCGTCCAAGAAAATCGGAAAGACCTTATGCAGCATAAGGTATAAACTTTTGGTTAAAACTGTGTCTAGCTTTTAGTGCAGTGATGGATCAGTAATACTGGGTATGACAAGGGGTCTTATGTGGCGGGAACAGAGTTGAGGTCAAAATTAAGGGTCATTAGGGTTCAATTTATCTTGTGCATGTGGTATACACTTGGATAAAATGTTGTCTAGCTTTTTCAGAGCAGTGATGGATCAAGGTCATACTGGGAGGCTTACAACTTTGGTACAGGGATCTTAGTGGAGAACAGATGAGGTCAAAAGGCACCGCGAAGCGCGACGCCATTGTGCATGTTGTATCACTTGTGGTATCTCTTTGGTTACAATATTGTCTAGCTTTGTAATTGTGTTCAGTGAGGATCGAGTACAAACTTGGTGTGCTTATACATTGAGACAAATGTCTTATGTGGGGTAATAGATAAGGATGTCAAAAGTCATTAAATGGTCAACTAGGGTCATTTATGGATTGTTCTACCTTATCTTGACCACATAATTGGACACCTATTTGAGACCACACTGTCCCTATTTTTAACCAGATGGTTGGAAAAAACGCAGGAGTGCTGCAGTCACTTAAAGGTGCACAATGAGAAAGTTCGCATATACCTGTCCCTAAAAAATCGAAGTACTGATTTTTTTCCCCTGAGTAAGTTCCCATCAAAAATAAACGACCCATCTGAAAGGATTAGCTGAGAAATGTTCTTGGTACAAAAAAAAATTGAAATTTTCTAATTTAGTAAAGGAGCAAATACGAAATTCAGCCTATGGTTTATATTGAAATATATAAGCAAATCAGAATCACCGTGCGACTCTATTTTAAAGCATTTCTGTAGCCAATATATGGAAGAAAATCTATGGAGTGTCTAGTGTATATGAAATCACTCTATGACACAATATTTGGGCGCCTCAAAATCGCTCGTTACACCTTTAACATACTTTATATGAAGACTTCAGCTGATGCTAGTCTGTCGAACATGCTCTGCATGCCAGATGCACAATCATGCGTTGCGTGAAAAACATGTGCAAAAGGCTTGAATCAACCTGTCTGCCGATACTATTACAGTCTTCGCAGAAGATCGTTGACCAGCATATTAGATAACATGACTGCAAATAAAGACGTTCAGCGTAAGAAACAGAATATGTGGTTATATATCATTAACAGTGTTGCACAAATACACCCAAACATTACCGCATTGCTACGTGCATACCAAGTGTTCCATGCTGGCCACGAGGTATTTGAGGTATTAGGTGTTTCATTTTTTTTAACATGAGATAGTTTGTGTTGTTGATAAGTAGAAACTAAACTTTACTGTGTGTAACTTGCACTTTTTCCCATATACTTGGTGTTCACCTACCCGGGACAAGGATTTTGTTGTTATTTATTTCTGTTGTGTGTGTGTGTTTGGTATGTGTTTGTAGGTAACATTTAGGTTGTCATTTAGACTATTTTTACCTCTAAAATTTATACCTCGAAGGGAATGTAACTTTCCTGAATTTCTCTGATGCATACACTAATTCAACTCTTGAGTATGCATTGAGAGCTTTATTCACTTACAAACAGTTACTTTATTTTTAAGGAACGAGATCGAACAAATGGAAGATAAGCATAAAAAGGCTGAAGAATTACGTCTTCAGGAGCAGGAATCCATGGAAGTAGAAATCACTCAACATAAAGAGCAGCTCAAACAACTAAAGCACGAACGAGAGCAGGCACAGCGGAGGGCTGCCGATGCAGAGAATAAACTCCAAATTGAGAGAAAAAGGCTGCACAGGCAGAGCCTGGATGTGTTGAGGCAACTGGAGGAGTACAAACAACAGAAGCAGACACAGTGCCAAGAGAACGAGAAGAAGGTACATGAACTAGAGCAGGAAAAAGAGCAATTGGAAAGGATACTTGAAGAGAAGGAGAAGTGGTTTGCAGTGGAGAAAGAGAAGATGGAGAGGGAGATTAAGAGTGAGCAGACCGTCTTGCTGGAGCTGGAGGAGAAGCAGGCGGAGAAGAGACAGGAGATGGAGGCACGTTTGCAAGAGACGAGAAGTCGGCTGGAAGGAAGGATGAAAGAGCAGAGCTTGAGGTATGAGGCAGAGATGAGGCAACTAGAGGAGAGAGAGGCACTTGTGGAAGATGCTCTGAAGAAGGTAAATTATGCGTAGACATTTGAATAGTAATAGACAACAAATATTTTGTAGGATTGTTTCAATAGCACAGCCATTTTCTTTATGCTGGTAGCTGTAAAACTATTCCAGAGTAGCCATAGTGGTTGAGTGCCAGACGACTTGGCATACATATCACAGTTCCTATAGCTATGATATATATCACAGTTCCTATAGCTATGATATATATCACAGTTCCTATATAGCTGTGATATATATCACAGTTCCTATATAGCTATGATATATATCACAGTTCCTATATAGCGATGATAAATATCACAGTTCCTATATAGCTATGATACATATCACAGTTCCTATATAGCTATGATACATATCACAGTTCTTATATAGCTATGATACATATCACAGTTCCTATATAGCTATGATACATATCACAGTTCCTATATAGCTATGATACATATCACAGTTCCTATATAGCTATGATACATATCACAGTTCCTCTATAGCTATGATACATATCACAGTTCCTATTTAGCTATGTAAATGAGCTTTAACATTCATGGTATTGTTGTCATTTACCTTTTGGAAGACTTAAGGTACTCATATTGTCTATTTGTCTATGAAAAAGGGGAGACAAATATGTATGGGGAGTTAGCGGTTCTTTATATAAATTTTATGAATACAAAGAAGGCCAGTAAACAAGGTTAGTGCTCTTTTTGGCCAAAGTTGCCCATTTTGTTGCTTGTTAGTTTTGTATACTAAGCAGTCACTAAGAAGGCTATGTCAGAGTGCTTTGTGACCAGCTAAATTGGTAAATTTGTTGGTTTTGGTGGAATGGTTCAGAATCTCTTGGACCATACAGAAAATACGCCTATGCTCCTGCCAAGGAATACCTTGGCAATGCATAAAAAAAATTTAGTATACAAGATTCAACATCTGTCATTCTTTACACCCACAGGCCAATGAAGAATTGCTCAAAACAACAGCAATGCTTCAAAAGGAAAGAGATGAAGAGAGACATTTTGTAGAAGTTGAGAGAGAAAAACTGGAGGCACTGAAAACCAAACACGACCTTGCCCGAAGGCTGTCAACAGAAATGGAGGGATCTGTGCGTTTGCAGCTAGCTATGGAAAGCCACGAGGTGGCACAGGCAAGAGACAACTTTGAGAAGTTAAAACAGAGACAACTCGATGCCATTCAAGAGGCAGAGAAGAGCATTCAAGCTAAAGCCGAAGGCATGGTGGCAGACATCTGGAAACAGAGGTCTGAGCTTGAGAATGAGAAGAAGGTGGCAGAGGAGAAAACACATAGAATCAAGAGGGCAATGTCAGTGGCAAAGAGTGACAATGAGCGAGCTCTTCTGTCCAAAGAAGCAGAGGAGGTCAATTTGGAAATGGCAAGAATTGCGTTGGAAACGCATGCATTGGACAAGAAAGAGCAGGATGTTGAGAAGGTGGTGGAGGCGGAGTTTGTAGCTCTTGAAAAGAGGAAGAAAGAAGATGAGCAAGTTCTTGAGGAAGAGTGGAGTAAATTGATACAGATTGAAGCTGCTAACCTGCAGTTTATCGAGCAGGAAATGACCGAGAGAACTGATGCTTTAGACAAACAGAAGGAAAAGCTTGCAACTACAGAAGCGAATCTCAAAGAATTCCAAAACAAACAGAGAGCTGCCTTGAAAAGGACAAAGCAGGAGAGAATTAAGATCAGACAGGAGAAATCAGAACTACAGCAAAAGATCAAAGAAGAACAGAACGAAATACAAAGAGATTTAGATGAAGTGCTGGAGAAGCAAGCTCAAATTGAACAAGGGGTAGTGCCAAACCAGGAGGTAGTCGAGACCCAAAGGTCCAAGGTGTCTGAAATGGAGGAGAAACGACTGACTCTGATACAAAGAGTACAAGAAGAATTGAATTTGGATTCTCTCCAGTTGGAGAAGTTGGTTGGTGCAATTGCAGGGCAGAAACTGGAGTTGGATGAGCTGCTGCAAACAGAAAGTTTTGTGGTGGAAGGGAAAGGTAAGGATGAGAAAAGGCCAACTTAATGAAAAGATTAAGGTAGAAACTAATACATCAGTATTGCATAGGAAAAAAGCGTAGTGTTCAAATAGGACATTTTTGGGCATTGTAGAATCTATACTCAAGACCATTAAAATCAAAATGCTGGTAAACTGCTGATAAATGATTGATGACCAAGTACAACTAAAATTCCACTTATTGGAGTTTTCGTCCGAATTTTCACTAACTTTTTCCACAAATTCTGTGTGGGGCAGAAATTGTCGTAGTTTGAATTACATGTTGAAAAATTTGCCAGCAGACATCCGAAATTCATAATTGTGGAGAAAAGAAAAAAAAATTATCTTTGATTTGATTTATAAATAATTTTAAGCAAAATGGTGTGACAATACCAGCTAATTCAGGTTCCTTAAAAAAACAAATGGAACGCTCAATTGTAAGTACTAGTATGTGAATGCAGTTAGGGGCATGTCCAATTCGATTAGATGGCCGTAAATCTAATTTGTGTCACATAGAATGACCCACAAATCAGATGGTGGATGGCAACTTCAAATTTGTTTCAATTTTGCAATCCCCACGTCCAATAGTAATACTTTGTGGCAAAACTACCTGTTTATACTCTGTAAACAGTGAAAAATCAGAATGATATTTCTGCATTCCTTTCCTCGTGTAATGTTCATGCCAGGCTTAACAATCTGCATGAACATGTGTTAGCGTGTGCTCTAGTTCACCAATGCAAGACAAAAATGTCTGCTGACAGATTTTTGCTGAAGAAGTGCCACATAATAGATTTCATTGCCCCAGCAATTCATTGGTCTGGACCAACTGCGGGGGCAATGAATTCCTAGTATATGCATTTCTACAGCGAACATCCTGTCAGCAGGCCATTTCGGTCTGTATTGGTGAAGATTTGGTAGCAAACGCTAACAACTGTTCATGCCAGCTAGTAATCATTTGGCTGAACAGTAACAACATGTTCATGCCAAACTGCTTATAATTTGGGCTTATAACATTTAAATTGAGACTGAATTGATTGATGAGGCACCAGAAGTCAAAATTTCAGGCTGGCTTTGTAAATATCACCCTCTGGTTCATGGTATGGAAATTCAACACCTTTTCACCAATGAACAAATTCTTCCAGCATATGAGTAAATGATAAATAACTTCAAGATAATTTGCCACAGTTACAAAACATGTTGCTGAAAAATCAATTTAAGAATACGGATCCTATCCTCAAAATGGTTCACTTGCTTTTTAACACCAAGCTGTAGAAAGTGTTTTCTAGAAACGGAAAAAGTGTGAACAGGGGAAGGAATCAAGGGCCGGGCATGGGATAGTGGTTACAATGCTAGTCCTGGTACCCAAAGGGGAGTTCCCAATCCCAGTCAGACCCAAGACCTTTACTGGGTTCTTGACATTCTGTTATTTAATGGGTAAAAGATCAGAGATTACATATGGGATTCTGCTCTCCCTGGGCCTGTAAAAGATGGGCAAATCAATCATGAAACCATTGAAAGCAACTATCCTTTGGAGGGGCTGTAATGTAATAGCTGTATTTTAGAGAAGAGTAGCGTGATAATCCCTGTAGGTGTCCTTATCCATCATGTAGTTAATATGAGATCAATGGGAAAAGGGCTTCCTGTGGGAATAAAGTAAAAAAATAATTAGCATGTTAGAGTCGGAATTTAGAAAGATATCTATAGATATAGTAGTGCAGAAAGAGGGAGCATCAGAGGCGTATTCAGGAGTAAAGCAAGAGTTATGAGGACAAGAGAGAGAGCAAAAAGAGAGAGAGAGATGAGAGAGAGAATGAAGGAGAGCAGCTATGAGAGAGAGATGAAGGAGATCCAGCATGAGATGAGAGCATGAGAGTGAGCATGAGAGAGCAGTAGCGCATGAGGGAGGAGATGAGAGAGAGTGAGGCATGAGTGAGAGAGAGGGAGCATGGGAGAGATGAGAGCAAGCAAGAGGGAGTGAGCATGAGAAAGAGCATTGAGAAGAGCATGAGAGAGAGCGAGCATGCTGAGATGAGCGCATGGATCATAGAGCGACAAAGAGGGAGGTGAGCGTAAGAGCATGATAGAGAGAGAGCATGAGCGAGAGAGCACGAGAGAGCGAGAATGAGAGAGAGCATGGGAGCGAGCGAGCAGCAAGAGGGAGTGAGAATGAGAAAGAGCAGGGAGAGAGAGAGAGAATGAGAGAGAGAGAGAAGAGAAAGAGAGAGCGCATGAAGAGGAGAGGGGGTGGGTCTGACAGACTTGCATTGGTGTGTAGACTTTCGGTTAACTTAAGATAGTTGTAGATAATTTCCTATTGATTACAGCATACGCACATCAGAATGGCTGTATCCCGAATGGCTTCAGGACCTAAATCCAGAGGTTGGGAGATAGTCGTGCACATCATGTGTTGTGGTTTATTTTATTTGAGGGCTCTCACAGAATACACGACAAAAAAACTGCCTGATATCTAAGGAAAAATAAAGTTACTGACTGACTGGGGTGACTGAGTCTCAGCTTTGTGGCTTTGGGCTGGTAAAAGCTATGAGCAGAAATTGGGTGGGGCTTTTGTGTAGTTTGGCACTTTTTGAAAAATAATTCAATATGCATATGCTTATTTACAAAAGTTGGCATGAAATTGATAAAAAAAACATACTTTAGGAATTCAGTAAAATTTTCAAACAAATCGGGGGACTGGATTTTGTTATTAAGAAATTTGGAAAATATGAGGAATACTCTACCACCATTTCAGAGATATTCTAACTCTTATCTCAAAGGGTATTTTCTGTATTACATGGTAGTTCTGTACTTTGATTACTACCAATAGGCGGGCCTCATAACAACTGGGAGACTATATGGAATAAAGTAGGCGCAAGACAACGCAAAAGACGCCAATGGGTATATCATGCGTGGCGCGTGCGATTCTGTGCAAACGTCGAGTTACATTTGTTTTTTACTTTACGCGCGGAACGACGACAACGAATAATTCCGCCGATTTGGTGGTATAAAAGTAAGTGGGATAATTTGTAGTTTTTTTTTAAAGTGGAATTTGTGGAGCCTGAAAATCTTGTGTTGATTCTGTAGGTATGTGTGCTATGTGATATAGAATAGTTCTCTATACCAAAATTTTATCACTGTACACCTACACATGTTTTGAAAACTACCATATTGGTAGTAATCTTCCAATGTTATTAATATATGAATATAGTTTGAGTATTATTTCATTTTTTTGTACTCTGAGTTCCTGCATTACATGAAGAGTATCATTTCATACAATATTTTTGTAATTCAACACTAGCTTCATGGCTTGTAATCACATCATATCATTTAGATTTTTAGGTAGCCTACAACCTACCGATACCACGACACCTTTTCTAATCCTATTGTGCTCAATTTGACCAGTTTTTGCTTGGGTTTGTCATTTAGCATGATCTTTGAGGTGTTTGCATTCAAATAACACTTCCATGTTAATATCAGCTGAAGATTGTAGTTTGTTTTTAATGCTATAATTACCTTTGTTAGGTCGCCAGATGCAATCGGAAGCCCTTATGTCGGCATGATTCATGTCTGTCTGTCCGTCGGTCTGTCTGTGTTGTCAAAATTGTATTACTCTTTGGTGACACAGTTTCAACTTAATGTATTTTCGTGCAGTGATGGATCAAGTTCATACTTGGTATGCTTATACACTGAGGACCGGGGTCTCATGTGGAGAGTAACAGATGAGGAGGCCAAAGTTCATTTCCAGGGGTTCACTTAGGTATATTGATTATAGTGTCAACCCTTTTTGGTGGCACTTTCACCTTACTGTAGCGTTTTAGTGGCAGTATGATGGAATCAACTTCAACTTGGTTGCTTCACAGTATGAGACAGGGATCTTATGTAGGGGCAAACAGATGAGGACATGTCAAAGGTCCATTCACATGGGTCATCATAATTTTTTTTTTTTTTAAGATTTTTGTTTTTTTGGTTTTTTTTTTCATTGCTCTCTTATTATTATGTGACCACATAATCGGATGACCTATTTGGGCCCGCTGTCCCTATTATTTTTTCAACTGTCTGCATTTCAGTAACTTTGACCACTATCCAGTTTTTACTGCTTTCAAAATGCTAGACAACCTTATATGACTTACTTCCCATGCTAGTTTTTGTATGTGCTAAACACCCTTTGAGCAATTCAAACAATTTCATACGTGTCTCAAGCTACAATCATGTCCTTTGCATCACAACTACTTATGACTTTAGGTTTAGGTGCATATGCATAAGAGCCATAATGCCTACTTTCCACATCTTACTTGTATGGGGAAAGTTCGGCATACTGTTGCCTCTTATGCCATCTGCATTCCACATACACCTGTCTTGTGAGATGACAGTGGTAAAATTTTAGCAAAAAGTATGGGTCCTTGGTGCAACGATGTTGAAAATGGGGGGTCTTAACGCTCTCTATAACGTGGCACTTCCAAAAATGAGTGCCACCCCCCCCACAGAATGGATGTGCATCCGACAATGAAATTCTAGTATCAAGTGTCCACCAGGCCATCTGTGTTGATATTCTGTCCCATTGTATGCAAAATTTAACAAAAGCTTTAATATTAATGTTGTCATGTGGGAGTCCTGTATCATGTAGGAATGTGTTTTCATATCACTAACTCTCTAGTTTTCATTTGTCACCTGGCATGGCAAAACAGCTAGAAATTCACAGTGAGTCAGTTTTGACGACTGCCTGGAAGCATGCTGAATGTTCTTTGTTTGATGCACCTGGGCAGCCAGTCAGTATGCCCCATTGAGCTTAAAATAACCAAGAGGGACTCGCGTTTATCTTGGATTAGCCCAAGCCCTTAACCGCTTTCTCTCACACACATCGCGCCGTGGTTGTTGCTGCGTAGCCCACATTCGCGCGTCTCGCTGTTGAGGCGCAAGCACACGCATATAAATATTGTTGCTCCCTCTGTTATGTGATTAGTGGTTGCATTTCCCCAGTGTTTCATATCCGCATAGGGTTTCTGATCAGGCCGTTTTTCTTGCCATAATCTGCGAAAACCAATCGATGAGAGACCATGCTTCGTAAAAGATGCCGGGCATCCCTAATGCACCGTCAACAGATCTGCCCGAGGACCCCCTTTATTTCGCTGTGGAAAAGAGATATTTGAGTCCGAGTCCGATAGCATGTGGCATCAGTTGTTTAGGTTGTGTTTTCAACTCGCGTATGCGACGAACGTAAAATACCGCGTGTGCATAATATGTCATTATGGATTTCCAATCACACGATACGCTAAACCAAATCTGTGTGCCCAAAACTATATAATGAGATGCGATTCTCATTATAATACTATTGGGCACCTTGATTTTTGGTTACGCCCGTTTCGGGCGAATCTTCGGTTCTGGGTTATATTTTACGCAGTGGTATGCCCTTATGTGCAAGAGATCAACATTGCTCCAAAATGCGATGTCCAGAATCACTGATATTTTGAAGTCCATATGCTATATGGATATCTGTATGGACATATTGGATATCATTCAACCATAGACAAAATGAAGGTGTCATGATCACAACGAAAGCACCTTTTAAATAAGGGGTCCGGTTTGGCCTTCGTCCACAGTTTATGTAGATTTTTTCCCCCTCGGACACATCATGTGTCATATTGAGCCACTGCAACAGCCATTTATTTAATTATATCCTGTCTTTTTCAGTCAGTGCATGAAGCAAGATAATTCAGTGGTCTCAGAGTAATAAGTCACGATCATTTACTGACAAATGCATGCCGAAATGATGCCTGAACATTTTGACTTGACTGGTCTCAACTGGCCTTTTGACTACTCCTCCTCATTGGCTGCTTTACGTTTGTTTTTTATTGACAGTAAAAAAAAACAGTTGTGAAATTACACAAGCTATCAGATGGACAAATTTTGATCTAATCTGGCACATCATCTTTTTATACATTGTTTGCATGTTTAGGATGTTCCATAGTAGTTTGTAGTAACTTTTGTGGACGTGACATTTGTAAAAATACAATATTATGTACAAATGTTACATTATTACAGTCATTTTACATTTACATATTCCATACATTTAAGCCCCTTTCCTTTCATTGATCTCTTGTTTTTATCCCCCTGTCTGGAAAAGCAGAATGGGGATTAATGCTATCAGTCAAGGCGTCGGCGTCGGCGTCCAACACAATCTTGTGACGCGATAACATGCACCCATAAGGTTATGTGATGTAACATTTTTTTTTTTTTCTGGTGGGTGTGATCGGAACGGTGCCTGCCCTTCCATCTGATTAGATTATGGGCATGGCATTCTATATTACAATTGCATATTAATGAGTTAATTTAAGTTGTGAACAAACTACTGAAGATCCCTAAGTCCGATTTTGATTAAACTTGGTGGAGGGGTGGGATGAATCATGTAACTCTCGCGCTGATGATTAGGTTTTGTGGCGCATGATATTCTAATTCAATAGCAATTTGCATATTTATGGGCTAAATTGGGGTATTTTTCACCCAACAACAAACCGCTCCCGCCATGGAGGTGGGGGGGGGGGGGGGGGGAGTTGGGGGTGTGTGGGTTGAGGTGGTGGTGGTGTGTGGGGTGGAGGGTGGGGGTGTATATTTGTTTTTTTTTGTTGGGTGTTGGGGAAAAGATTTTTTTACCAACTTTTTATTCCTTATTTTCTTACTTCTGGCCCTTTTTTGTTCTTTTACTGGTTTATTCTTTTTTTTTTCTTATTACTGGTTGTTTTTTGCTTTTTATTTTTTTCATTTTTTTGTGTGCCTTTTTTTACGACCCTGTTTAGCTTTTTCTCTCTCCGGCGATATGTTCATTTAAATTCTTTTTCTTCCCAAGTCCTTTTTTTTTTAAATATTTTTTTGTAGTGGGGGTATTGCGCCACGTCTGTGTTGTTTTTCTTCTCCTTTCTTTTCCTTTGCTTTTTTTCGGGTTTTTGTTGCACACACTTTCGTGTTTTTTTTCCGTTTTTACTTTTTGTTCTTTGTCCCTTCTTTGTGTTATTTTTGAATTTTTTTTTTTTAAAATTTGAAATGAAACACTGAGAGTGTGTGGTGTTGTTGATTTTTTTTTGGAGGTGGGGGGCGAGTTTTTTGTTTTTGGTTTTTTTTTTGTTTTTGTCTTTTTTTTTTGTGTTTTTTTTATTTGGACTGGAATTTACTGTTTGTTGTTATAATCGGCTCGCGGTTCGGTTTCCATCTTTTCTTCAACGCAACGTGTATTTTTGCATTTGAGAGTGTAAAGTTGAACTTCATTTGTTCCTTAGTTATGTGTTAAATGTCCTTGTGTAGATGTGCTCCACAACTTGGCTTGCTTAATTCATGTTGTATTAAACGATTCAAATGTAAAATGGTTTTGATACACTAAAGAATGTACGTCTGCTTATTCTTAATATTCAGACTTTAACAATCTTAGAAGAAAGACCACAACACAAGAACAGATTGAAGAAACACGGGAGGAGTTTGAAAGGAAGATAAAACTGGAATTGGAGAAAAAAACAAGTTTGAAGCTGAGAAGAAGCACTGCAGGAATGGGAGAATCAAGAAAAGGTACATACTTTGTCATGACTTTTGAAAGATTTCAGTGATGCAGGAGATTGTTAAATATTCATCCATAATGTCAAAGGTTACCCTATCTGTGACCTATATTGATTGGGTCCAAAATCAAGATTATCAAAAAAGTTTAAGTAATTGTGCTTTTTTGTCTCGCCTGAACTTTTCTGTCTGTCTGTCTGTCTGTCCGTCTGTCTGTCCGTCTGTCTTGTCTTCATGGCTGTCTGTCTGCTCGCCGGCCGTGTTCACCTGCTTGTTACGATTTATCTGGAGTTTCGTAAGTGCTACGATGGTGTAACTTGTTGAAGGACGGGTCCATGAGTTCTCTACTTGATTATATTTGTTTGGCGTAAAATATCTAATTTTAGTATCTAATTTGCATAATTTACGGACATTTTCTTTCCTGCAATGCTTGTGTACAAGTTTTTCTGGATTTTCGTCAGGCGTATATGATGTAACTTGTGGAAGGGAGCGGGCTGGAGAGTCTCGAACTGATTATTTCGGGCGTATTTCGGGCAAAATTAAGTATGCCAATGAGCTAATTAATATGCAAAAATCAGCGGTAATTGCTATATTTTTAAACGGTACCTCGGATACCAAAAAATTCCTTCACTGCATGAAGCCTACCATGGTGATCATCTTTTTAGCAATTTGAAAGTGTGTTATATAGGCTGCTAGTATGCAATGAGCTACTTAAATATCTATGTACTGTATCTCTGAACAGTCACATCGGATAGGCCAAATTCCCTTCGCTACAATGAAAGAATACTATGTCCTGCATCTTTTGTGGTGAATCATATTGGGTCAAAGTGGCATTTTGGGCGTAAAAATGCTAATTAAGTGTCTAATTTTTGCATAATTTAAAGAAAAAAGGCTTGTGTACAAGTTTTCAGGAGTTCCGTAAGGCGTATAATGATGTTAACTTGGTGGAAAGGAGAGCGGGCTGACAAGAAGAAAAAGTTAGTCTCGACCCGATATATTTTGGGCCTATTTCGGCAAATTAAGTATGCAATGAGCTAATTTAATATGCAAAATCGCATAATTGCTATAATTTTGAACGTAAACGGTACACCGGATACCCAAAATTCCTTCACTGCACAACCATATTTTGGTGCGCATCTTTGTTTGACATTTGAAAGTAAGTGATATGTGCGGCTTAGGTATGTAACGACTAATTAAATATGCATAATTTCTGTATCGCTGAAACGGTACATCGGAAGGCAACTTTCTTCACTACATGAAGACTAGTCTGGCATTCATCTTTTGTGGAAATCATAATGAGGGTCAGTGCATGTGGGCCAATTAAAGGGGCATTTTGTGTTACAAGACCTAATTAAAATATGCGTAATTGGCTGTATAGCTGAAACAGTACATTGTATCTCAAATTGTCTGTGTATATATGGAGCAGCGGCTGTTGGGCAGGGGTGGTGTATGAGGGGGTCGGGTGGTTGCGGGGTTGGGGAGGGGGTAGGGTAGTGGTGGGGTGGTGGTTGTTGTGCTGGAGGAGGGGGTGGGGTGTTGGGGAGGGGACTTGGGGTGTTGGGGCTTGGCTGGGGTGTTGGGAGAGTGCTAGGGTGTTGGGGAGGGGCTGGGTGTTGGGGAGGTGGGCCTGGGTGTTGGGGAGGGGGATGGGTGTTGGGGAGGGATGGGTGTTGGGGAGGGGATGGGGTGTTGGGGAGGGGATTCGGTGTTTGGGGAGGGGGATGGGGTGTTGGTGAGGGGGATGGATATTGTGGGTTGTTTGGGGAGGGGGTGGGGTGGTGCGGGCATGGGGGTGGATTGGGTATTGGGGAGGGAGTTAGGGTGTTGGGGAAGTAGTTGGGTATTGGGGAGGGCTGGTATTGCGGAGGGGGTGGGTAATTGCGGGGTGTTGGGACGGGGTGGGTGTTGGGGTAGGGTGTTGTGGGAGGGTTTTGTGTTGCGGGTGATGGAGGGGGTTGGGGTTTCGGGGTGTTGGGGAGGGATTGCGGTGTTGCAGGGTGTTGGGGAGGGGTGGGTGTGCGGGTGTTGGGAGGGGTGGGGTGTTGCGGGGTGTGGTTTGGGGATGGGGGGGGTGTTGTGGGTGTGTTTGGGGAGTGGATGGGGTGTTGCGGGTGTTGGGGGAGGGGTGGGTGTTGCGTAGTGTTGGTGGTGGATGTTGCTGGAGGGGTGGGGTGTTGCAGTGTGTTTGAGGGAGGGGGTGGGGGTGGTTTGCGGTGTGTTGGGGAGGGGGTGGGTTGTTGCGGGGTGTTGGGAGGGGTGAGGTGTTTTGGTGGAGGTTGGGTTGGTTTTTGCGGTGGTGTTGGGAGGGGTGTTTGGGGGGGGTGGGGTGTTGCTGGGTTTGGGGAGGGGTGGGTGTTTGCAGGGTGGTGGGGAGGGGTGGGTGTTTGCGGGTTGATTGGGAAGGGTGTTGCGTGGTGTTGTGGAGGTTTGTGGTGTTGTCGGTTGCTTTTGGTAGGGTGGGGTGTTGCGGGGTGCTTGGTGTGTTCGGTTGTTGGGGTGGTGGTGGTGGGGAGTGGTGGGGTGTTGGTGTGGTGTTGGGAGGGGTGGGGGTGTTGCGGGGTGTTGGGGAGGTGTGGGGGTGTTGCGTGATGTTGTGGAGGGTGTGGGGTGTTGCGGTGGTGTTTGGGGAGGGGGTGTGTTGGGAGGTGGTGGGTTTTGCGGTGTATTGGAGGGGGGTGGGGTTTGCCGGGTGTTGGGGATGGGTTTGGGGTGTTTGCGGTGTGTTGGGGAGGGTGTAGATCGGGGTGGGCGGGATGGTTTGCGGTGTGTTGGGGAGGTGTGGGGTTTGCGTGTGTTGGGAGGTTTGGTTGTTGGCGGTGGTGTTGGGGAGGGGTGTTGCGGGGTGTGGGAGGTAGGGTGGGGTTGCGGTGTGGTTGGGGAGGGGGTGGGGTGTTGCGGGGTGTGGGGAGGGGGTGGGGTGTTTGCGGGGTGTTGTGAGGGGGTGGGGGTGTTGCGGTGGTGTTGGGGAGGGGGTGGGGTGTTTGCGGTGGTGTTGGGAAGGAGTGGGGGTGTTGGGTATTGGTTAGTGTGTGCGGGTGTTGGGGAGGGGGGGGTTTGTGCGGGGTGTTGTTTGATTTTTTTTATTTTTTTTCTTTTGTTTTGTAGTTAGTTTTTTTTTTTTTTGTTGTTTTGGGGAGGTGGGAGGTTTGCGGTGGTGTTGGGGAGGGGTGGGGTGTGCGGTGGTGGTGTTGGGGAGGGGGTGGGGTTTTGCGGGGTGTTAGGGAGGGGGTGGGGTGTTGGGAGGGAATGGGGTTTGCGGTTGTGTTGGGGAGGGGTGCTGGGTGTTGTCTGTGTGTGTTGGGGAGGTGGTGGGTGTTTGCAGGTAGTCCATAAGCCCGTTTTCTGTCGGGCCTTAAATTGAGATTGTTGCACACACCACATGTGATTAATTTCCAATATTGCACCTTGAAGGGGGTGTCCCCCTGACTAGGATTAGGTCTGTTTCCGCCGACCCCGAAAAGTGGCACATTAGCGCGTACTGCCTATTTCAAAAAATGGCCACCATTGTTTTTTTTTTTTTTTAAATTAATATTTTCATTAGATAGAATTCTCTTATCCAGGACTAACAAATAAAGTTTCTACCTTACTTAAGTGGGCCTTAAAACATTTAGTGTCCAAGAATGGCCGCCGGTAGAGAGGCATGTTTTGTAAATGTACTAAAATTGTCTAAATAGAATGGGTAAGAATGCGAGTAATATTTTTAGAGCACCAAAAGAGATTAAGACTTTGTGTATTGCGACATGACCATAACTCATGATGGCGGCGGGTATACTCGCTCCAGGGGGACATAAACAAGAAGAAAAACTCCCCTGTACATCTTTTTCGACATAATCAGAACCATAATAAAACTCATGATAACTTTTCCCTGGATTTTTCCCTCTCGTACTTCTGGATAAGTGCAGACCACTCAACACTATTTGACGCTGTGAAGAAGCTGATCTGGGCAGTAAGAGAGAGAAGGAGCCCGTGTACAAGTCAAAAACAAAGATAGCACTTGATGTTCTCGAAAGAACCTTAGGCCACCAATGTAATTTTCCTCGTACCTAGAACATTTTTTCACTTCTTCATAAGCATATTTTTTAATTTTTACTGGGAAACACCCATGACGTCACTGTGTAGGCCTTAAATACAAACCACACCCATTTATCTGATTTAATGAATCAGTTTGATATGAGTTGTTGTCTTACCTATGAACTATTATAGAGTCAGTTTAAACTACGTTATATGGCCCAGTGTAACAGATATAGTGACGCACTCTCTTGGACCAGTCAATACCCCCCTTTAATATTTTTTACATCTGAAAATGATTTAGGTCATTATTATAAAGTGTTGTTTTAACGTCGAAAAGATGAGTAGGCTGCTTTTCTTCCTGACTTTTTACGAACCCTAGAGTTAAATATAATCACCGCCACCTTTAAAAACAAGCTTGTGAGCGTAAAATATATTAAATGCCCATATAATTCTTGTTGGAGCTCCAAAATATCCCAGGTTCTTCTTTAACATACCATTTTAAGTTTATTTAGCAAAATATGCCTCCTTGCGGCGGCCATCTGGACGCCTAGATGTTTAAGCACCCCTTCAGGCTTTTAAAACTTGGTATCGTGTAGTCGTGGTCAAAATTTCTATCTGTATTGAAATTATATGCGGATTTACATAAAACAATGGCGGCCATTTGAATGGCAGGGCACACTCTCACGTGTCAGCTGTTTGGGTGGGAACATACCTAATCCTAGTCAGGGGGACATCCCTTCAAGGTTATATATGGGGAAATTTAATCACTAATGGGTGCAACGAACGAAAATCTGATGATGGCAGCGTATGGACTGTGGGTGTGGCAATGGGTTGGGTGTTGCGGGTTGTTGGGGAGGGTTGTGGGGGTGTTGGGAGGTGGGGTGTTTGCTGTGTTGTTGGGAGGGTGGTGGTGTTGTTGGGAGGTTGTTTGTTGGTAGTGGGTGTGTTTTGCAGGGTGGTTGTTGCGGGTGTTGGGAGGTGGGTGGGATTGCGGGGTGTTGTGGCGGGGTGGGGTGTTACGAGGCCTTGAGGGGTGGTTTTGGGGTTTTGGGGATGGAGTGGGGTGTTGTCGGGGTGTTGGGAGGGGGTGGGGTGTTGCGGGTGTTTGTTGAGGGTGTGGGGGTGTTGCGGGTTTGGGGAGGGGGTGTGGTTGTTTGTGGGGTGTTGGGGAGGGGGTGGGGTTTGGGAGGGGAGTGGGGTGTTGCGGGGTGTTGGGGGGGGTGGGTGTTGGGGAGTGGTGGGGTGGAATGTTTGGCTAGGGGTGGGGTGTGTAGGGGACTTGGGGAGGGGGTGTTTGGGGATGGGGATATCTTCAATCCTCCACTGTATCTGCTTGCAGCAACTTCTTTGGGAACTTCTACTTGTACAGTTTGTAATCTGGTGGTGCTAACCTTTGTCTACGGCTATCCCGAAGCAGGCGAGACTTGTGGTTCGAGACGCCTTGTTTTGGAAGGCGGGGGAAGGGGAGGCTAATTGGGCAAGAAATTGCTGGGGGAGGGGTGAGGGGTCTGGAAGGAAAGGCCTTGTTAAATATGATTCATATGGTGACGCACTATGACTTATAGCTATAGGTCCAAGGTCAACCTTATCTTTGACCTATAGTTATTGTGTCAAAAACAAGATATGTTAATTTATGTAAAATAATAAAAAAAATAAATATATTTTCAATTGTGCACCCTCAGACTTAAGGCTATAGGTCAAAGGTCAAACAGAATTTAATTAAAACATGCTTGCGAGTATAACTTGAAATTACACTGAATAAAGTTGAACAGCTATGAAGTAATTTTAATGTGCCAAAATCGATTTGATCCACTGTGAAAGTAATCAGTAATTTCTTTATTTCAGTCCTGTAACAGCAGAAATAACAGGAGCAGTGTGATACAATAAATTTGCAGCAATTTCCCTCATAACATCAAATGAACAATCAAACATTAACTGAATTTTGGAATAACCGTTTCCGAGGATACTATTGAACCAAATCACAAGAAAATAGTTGCAATGACAAATGTCAAACAAGCCTTTAATTAAAAATGAACAAAGAAAAGGAAAAACTATGGCAAGAATATCCCCTCGCATTTAACTGTTTTGTGAATCCTTCTGTAAATTTACTTTTTTGGTATCTGAGTTTTACTCTTTGAAAGTCAATTCTACATCTAGCCACAGAATCAATGCCTTGGTGGAGGAACAAGTAAGAAACGTCTCTTTGAAGAGCAGATGGCTGAGGAGAAGGTGCTGAACTCAAGCAAGAGATGGAAGCACAAGAGAGACAACAAACAACATGCAGCAAATACAGCTGGCCCACAACATGAGATGGAAGCCACTCAGGAAGAAGTTTTGCCGATAGCATGTAAGAATGAAAGATCACTCCTAACAAAAGACCCTCATCTAAAATGAGTCCAGATACTATCTCATTGGCATTGTTTGATCGCCTACATTCTTCTTGCAATAAGCTTTACATGAGTTCTAACTCAATGGGGAAGGGGGCTTAATTTTCATGCTTTGAAGGTAGCCAAAACAGAGTCATTTATGTGCTGATTCAACTACTTTGCTCATAGATGCATCAATTTTGTGTGTTGCCTCATTTTGGGTTTTCATACAAAAATCCTCTGAGGAGGTTAGCTGTTTAAGCTGGTATAACTAAAAACAAGATCTACCACAAGGGCGTCGCTCTGGAGAGCTATGGCAGCCATCCAGCACTTGATGTCAGAGAATAGTTTCCGTCAACTAAGTCTTGCCTCCAATAAATCCTACACAGCGTATTGCTGTGAATGTTGAGGTGATCCGGCTACCCGTTAGTGAGGACAAAACCGGATTTTAAAACTTTGGTTTTACTACTACTACTTGATGTTAAGCAAAAGAAAAAAAAAAGGACTATGCTTAGCTTTTTCCACTGTGGCTGTGGCTGTAAACTTAGGTTAACAATTGCCTCATTCTTGTCAAATCAACCAGATTAAGTCATACAGGGTCACAAGAACCTCTTTACTTGAGCCTTATTTTGCAATGATGCAACTTGGACACTGAATGACCCCCATGTGACTCTTTCTCCCCATTTTTGTGTCGCCTGCCTTAAGGCAGAAGACACATGGTATCACTTTGTCTGTTGTTGTCTGTTTGTTGATGTCTGTTGTGTGTTGTTGATGTCTGTTGTTGTGAAAAAGGGTTACCCCCCCCCCCACTCCCCCCCCCCGACCCCCCCCCCCCCCACCCCCCCATAATACCTGTAATATCCCATACTTCGATGGATTTAACCAAACTTGATCATATATGCAACATGGGGATACTGCTTTGCTGATAGGTCAACGGTCACATACCAAGGTCAAAGGTCACATACCACTAAAGGTCACATTACCAAGGTCAAAGGTCATGTGGGGTCAAGTTGTAATATAGGCTGAAAATGTAAATTGAGTTGATTTCACTTGAACCAAACTTGAGTCATAGGGTTGTCAACATTGCATCCCTCATTTGTTGATGCAGTCAGGTCACATCCAAGGTCAAAGGTCATATGAGACCTTTCATTACAAACCGCGACGGCAGGTGACACATCTGGCTGAGGACCGATGTATTTTCACGGCATGATTAGGAGGGAACCCTATTTTCTGGGGAAATACTATATTTTAGACCAGTTATTGTTACTTGTCAGCATACCAATATGGTGATTATTTTTTTCTTCTTTTGGCAGAAGAAATTCTTTCGGAACACATTCCTAGGGGTAGTAAGGAGTATGAATAAAAGATGAGTATTTTTAAATAAACTTGAATATTAACGTGTCCATTATGCATTGTAACTTATCAATGTGAACTTTAAGAAAGAATTGATAACCGCTTTTGCCTCATTCCATTTCCACTTATTTAGACCAGACAAGATATTTTCACAACATGTATGCCTAATACAAAAGTGATCACATTTGTGTGGTGCTTACATGATAAACATTTTTCATAGACTCACATGTATTATAAAACCATTGCACTCAGGTCGAGTCTTTATCGGCCACGATTCTTACGTATAGAAGAGGTAAGCTGACACCATATTAAAAAAACATGGATCCTAGTCCACTTTAACGCATTTGAACATTGTCATCATCCTCACCATTGCTGCAATATAACTAAACTATATAAAGCAACCCATCAACAAAAATCAACTGCCCACTTGCCTTTCCCAGGTTACCATTAAGGCCACTATAGCCCCTGTCTCTACCTCCCTGCAGTGACATCAGCGCGCGATTTATTGGTCGCATGAGTAAATCGCTTGCGCTGACTTTAAGCGACGGCGCTTTTACGTGCACGCACAAGACGACATGCTTGATTTGGGCGTAAAATGTTATGACATCATTTGCACGGATGTAAGACACGGACTTATCAGCAATTTCTTCAAATTCAAACAATCATGCCCCCGTCATCGAAGTCCATTTTTTTGGCACTGGTTTATTAGAATTGTTGTAGTAAATACCCTTAAGTGGTTAAGCTTAACACACCATCGTATCGTCCAGAAAATTCCATTTTTTGTGCATTGTTTATTTATGATTCGTCTTTTATTAGTAAACAAACAGCCGTAAATGGCATCTTCAAGACCTTCTTTAATGCATTTTTCAGGGACCTGTGCTAGGCAATTTCCTGGGCAGACCAGATGATTCTGGGTTACAGTTCATTGAAAACTGGCCTAGAGGCGAGACATGTCGAGAATCAAGGGCAGGTTCTGGGCAGAATGCCTATGTCTTTCATCTGTTAGCATTGGGTTCTGCTTCACTGCGCTAAGACAATGGAACTGCTGAAGTAAATTTGGGCTGGAAGTAGCCCAAAGTCTGGGGAAAGTTTTAAAATGTTTCAGTGTCTGTTTTTCTTAAGAGCAGTATATAGATGTTGATAATAACTTAACACTATCATTTATGACAAAACCATTTTGGAAAAAAATGACTGATTGTGGCTTAATTTACCCCCATTGTTTCAACAAAATTCATTAATTTATTTTACTGGCTCATATATCCCCATCCAATGAGAGTGACATTGTGTCCTGGATAACATTATTGTCTTAAGTTGTAACCATATGGAAAACATAAGCAAGAAAAAGAAATGGGAGAGTAAGCTTGAAAATGGGGAGGGGAAGAAGGGTTTGAAGATGGGGGGAGACAATAAGAAGCAAGACAGTGCTTGAAAAGAGAATAGAGAAGGGTTAGAGGGGGTTGTCACGTGTGGGGGTTGGTGCGGGGGGGTTTGGGGAGGAATAAAAGGAGGTCGTGCAAAGAGGAGATAGGTGAAGGATGATTTTATGGTGTTGGGTGGGGTGGCGTATATGGTGGGTCGGGTTGTGAGTGGTGATATGAGAGTTGGGTGAAGTCGCGGAGGCGGGGGTGAGGTTGTAAGATGGTTTCCGGAGTGTAATTGAGGTAACGTGGAGTTAGGTTGGTTAAGTGGGTGGCGGGTGGTTGGGGTGGTGGATCGCGCGTTGATGCCGAGAGTGGACTGGATGGGCGGCGAGAGTGTCGAAGGGGTTGTACGAGATGGTTACAGCACTTTGTATACTGATACTTACAATCGGTTGTCATCACTAACATGTGTGTGTCAGGGGTTTTCATGGTAATAATTGTGGTTGTGAGCGGGGTCGTCCTAATACAAACACTGGCATGACTGGTGTCATAGAAGTGTAAGAAAGATGCAGCTGTATCATCGGCTTTACCGCACTAAATGTTTCTGACTCAGCAAAATTATCAGCTCTAATTATACAAGTTTAATGGCAAGATTTATTTAATTCGTATTTAATCATTAGAAATTCATGCTGTTATAAAGAAATCATGGTCTAGCTTGTGAATAAGCCTAAAAAATGCTTGTACTAACACAGATGCTACCTAAAGACCACTTATCATGTTGATTTATCCGAAAGAGTCAAAATATTTGAAATTTGCAGGAAAAGCTTGAAAGTGAAGGATAATAAAACCTGTAGAATTCTGAATAGTTACACTTTCCAAACTGAAGAATGACAGACAGAAAAGGTAGGTTAGGAGAAAGCGGAGTGTTCAAAGATACGAATCTCCATTCAATATGTGTTGTAGTAGTGTCCGCTTATGCACTAATGACTAAAATATTCAGCTTTTGGTTCCTTATTAGGTGCTTGGCCTATCATTTGTAGGGTATGTAGGATACCATGGATACCTATACTTGTTACAGACATGCAAAAATCTGATGTTTGAGGATTTTCGATTTTCGATTTAGCAAATCACCTGATAGTTGCTTTAACCCTGCCACCAGCACGTGCCACGAAACACTAATTCTGATGTGGATTGAAACATTTTAATACCCCCCTCCCTAACCATTCTTATCAACTAATAAGCCGTAGGCAGAATATTCTTCTGCGTCAAATCGACAGGACATCACACAGGCAAGTAGCCAGCTTTTACACTATAGACCATGTGTAGGATTCTCTTTGTACTTCCGGTGGACATGCATAACTACAACATCACCTGTGTCACTCGACCAGGTTCAGAGGGCCTAATTAAAATAGAAAGCGATTGTGCTTTAGAAAGCACGAGTATACGCATGCAGGTGACAATTTGCTGCCACACGGACTGTGACCCCAATTATGTTAAATAGGGGTTGGTCAGCAGTTTCTTTTGACCAAGTTGGTAATGTCAAGCAATTTGAATGTGGCGTGAGAAGGCTTTTAAGATTTTCAAAGAATGCCCCTAATAGGCCGGGAACGTGACCAAATCTGGGAAACACCAAATATGGGCCTTGGGCCGCGGTTCTTCTGACCAAAGTCTAGTGATTATAGCGATTGTGGCAGGAAACAGCACAAAGAAGGGTTAAAGCGACTTGACCTGTAAGACCCCTACGTGACTTGACCCCAATCGTTAAACACTCTAATGGGCCTTGGGTTCAGCGGTTTCTTATGACCAAGGTGTGATTTATAGCAATTGATGTGGCATAACACAGCAAAAGGAGGGTAAGACGCGACTGACCTTAATTGGACCCCTGCATGACCTTTGACCCATCTGTCAAACACCGGGTGGAACTCCTTTTAAACACACAAGTGGGGTCAGGGGTTATTCTGATGAAAGTCTTGTTCAGATCAAGCCAACCGTGGAACACTAGTAGCATTTTGAAAATTAAGAGGGTTAGGAGATGCCACCCTTTTTGGCCCCTAACAAAAAAAAAAACAACGAATTTGGATTCAAAATCTGTGCAACAAGCAATATGGCCATATCTGACCAATCACTTTGTGACCGAAAAGAATGGCCATCAATAAGCACATTGATAACGTGGGGAGAAGTAGGGAAAAGGGTGTTAGCGTGACAGTGACCGCTAGTTGACCTACGTGACATTATGGGTAACTGTTTAACCTATATTGAAGCTTGGGTCAGGGTTTCTTCTAACATTCTTGGTCAATCCGACCAAGAGTCTGGCACTAGTAGCATTTTGAAGCAGGGACAAACCAAGAGGAAAGAGAAGAACTAGAGCCACAGTTGTGTTTAGCAAAACACGGGTATATTGCATGTGGCATGCAGAACATGCATGCCAGCAGAAGTGCCCCTTAATGACCTTTAAATAAAACCCATGCCTAGCACCTCATTTGTGAAGGGTCTTAAGCGGCTTCTTAACATAAGTCACGTGGAAAATGCACAAAGGTGGGTAAAGCAGCTATGATTTTTTGAAGATTTTTCACATCCACAGAAGACCGAAGTTTCCCTTTTTTAATGACCTTTGACCTCCCGGTTGGAGCACAACTTCGGTAGGAGTTTCATATAGAAGTCCCATTGAGCAAATGGGGGATTACAATTGATTCCGTAATGCGTTGTATGACGTTGTTCAGTAGTGCTTGACAGAAATGATGGCAAGGGACTTCTATATGAAAACGTCTACCAACTTTGGTGAAGGTGTCAAGCTGCTTAATATGCATGAGTTACGGGACAATGCCTACCTTAAAGGAAAGCTAATATGATTTTTTATTTTTTTTTTACATTAAGACGGGGAAAGTTCCCCTTTATGACCTTTGACCCCATGTTGAGCAACAATGTTGGTTGAAGGTGTCTCAGCTGTTTCTACGCATGAGTTAATCGTGCCATGTACCTTGGCCTTATAGCAGCTTGATTTTTGAAGATTTTCACAATAAGACTCGGATAAGTTCCCCTTAATGACCTTTGACCCCATGTTGAGCCACAATGTTGGGTGAAGAGTTGTCAAGGCTGCTTCATAGCATGAGTTACGTGACCAGCTACCGTACTAAGCAATACGATTTTTTGAATTTTTTTTTTCCACTTTAAGACCTGAAGTACCCCTTTAGTGACCCTTTGAGCAACCCATGTTGAGCACAAACTTGGTGAAGGGGTCTCCAGCGCTTTCATAGCATGCGTCCCGTGACGATAACTTCCATTAGCTAATATGAATTTTGAATATTTTTCACTTCTAGACCAGAAGTAACCCCGTAATGACCTTTGACCAAAATGTGTACAACCCTTAGACAACGACTAATGTCGAGTCACATGGGACGGAGCCATGTCACCATCACGGGTTGTTTGTAGAAGAAGATGCGTTTTAAAGAGTTCGGACAAATGCCCCTTTTAATTGGCCACGTGACCTTTGACCCCAATCTGGGTACACCCTAGTAGGTTCTTGGGTCAGTGGTTCTTCTGACAAACATCGGTGGTAATAGCATTTCTTCGGTGGCAGAAGGAAAATGCATTGAAGAGTTCAACGAGTGCCCCTTTAATCGGCCCCACGTGCCCTACAAGAGGTCAAAGGTCAAACTGG
>JAMKCH010014255.1:0-56126 GCA_023653785.1 Ophioderma brevispina
GTGTTGCATTTCCCCAGGTTCCATTGTCTGATCGTCCGATTTTTCTGCAATAATTATGCGAAAACCAATCGATTGAAGAAACTATGCTTCTAAAAAGATTCCTGCATCCCTAATTCACTAAAAATCTTTTTATCACGATGACCCCTGTTAATTTTGCTTAGAAAAGAGATATTTGAGTCCGTGAGATAGCATGTGGCATCATTGTTGTTGTTGTTGTTTTCACTCACTAAGTGTGACGAACGTAAAATACTCGCGTGTCTCAAACTATGCAATAAGGATTTCCAATACGACGATACGTAAACCAAATATGGTGGTGCCAAAACTATGTTAATGAAGTGCGTATGCTCATTATAATACTTTTGGGCACCTATAGTGTTCGTCAGTAATTCTGAAACAAATTCTGGCTGCATGCGCGTAAACCGGAAGTTGTGATGACGAACGATTGACAACGGCAATCTGATGCGCAATTCAACATACGCGCGCGTGCCAATTTCAGAAATAATGACAGCGACTATAGATTTTGGTTACGCCATTCGGGAGAATCTTCGGGTCTGGGTTATATTTACGTCATTGTTGGGAACTTAAGGTGGGTGTCAAGGCAGAGACTTAATTAAAATGACCCGTTTTACTAGTTTTTTTTTCCTTTGTCATGTTTGCTAGCATTAATATGTTTTCTTTCCATATACTTGAACAGAATCTACATATTCATGTTTTTTCTGTTTTTTCAGTTAACTTTTCACTATGGTTATGCATTTACTAAAAACCACATGGGCTAAACCAGCAGAAGGGCGGGTAATTTTGCGTATTCCGCTACTATGCGTCTGTGCTATGCGCCGTGCGTGCGTATACTTCAGCGCGAGCAAAATGAGCGCATTCGCGATATTTCGGAACGTCCTGCGGCATCGATGGCGCACTGTGCATGGTAATTTGCATCCAAATGTAAACATGTTGGCCATGTAAATTGCTCTTGCAAACAGAATGCGGTTTTAATTTCTCGATTTTTGCATCATGAATTGTTGGATTTTGATCATGAAAGCCCATACGAAGTAACTTGACCTTGTGCACGAGCAGTGTGAAGAAAAAAGAGATGAAACGCTTGTGTTTTTGAATAAGGCTACATTTTGTAGCAAAACGGGGACAACATTTTGACAAAATGACGATTTTCTCTGTGTTCACTTTCGGCGATAATTCGTGATTTTTGGTTCCAGTTACTCGAATATCCGTACGAAAACGTAAGAAATTAAATTGCACGTTATAGAACATATTACAAATCTAGGGTCGGTATTTTTTAGTTTTAATTTTTAGTAAAATCGCGATTTATGTCCAACTTATTTCAATCTTGGCGTTGCTCCAAATTGACGCAAGCGAATTTTTGCCTTTTTTGGCAAGTAATTTGCGAAATAGTGCAGAATTTGAAAAAACAGTGAAATACCGACCCTGAACTATGACTCTGGAATACGAAAACGCACAAGGCACATTTTTATACAAATTCTATATTTTTTATTGGGAACCAAAAAAATTGAGTGAAAATCAACATTTTTTCATGGTTTTCTCAAAAATTACATATTTTGGGGGAAAATGATATCATATTTAGATTCCTTGATTCATTTCCTTCTCAATTGTATACTTTTATATATTTTGGAACAATAATTATGAAGATACAGCAAAAAACAGTTCCTTTTAATTCCTGCCTGACACCCACCTTAAAAAAACATGAGCATTCGCTACGTCGTCTTTTTATGCCAAGTTGTCGGCCACTATGCTGCAATGGCGCTGGGCCAAAAAAATTCTGTGGTTTCTTGAGAGAGAAATCACAGCCAAAAGTAAAAAACGCCTTAGATCCAGGTGATAGGTGATTTAAGATTTGCATCACTCAATGTTTTTAAAATGATATGAAGTCAAGTAATTGAGTAAAATCTTCACGAAAAGATAATCAACATTGCTTTTTATTTTACGGTCATTCCTCCCGTAAAGTTACCTGAATTATCCTTCTTTTTAGTAAATTAGCATTTTCCATAAAATGCCATAATTGCTATTTGAATACGGAAAGTTACATAACATGTGATTTTTTTTCCGGATATTCCTGGATTTTACCGAGGCAAAATAATAAGGATCGTCATTTAACTTTACTGCCGGAAATTCGGTAAAATGACATGTGATATTTCCTTCAACGAAACCTAAAATCATCATGTTTATGCATTAAAGGTGCAAGAGAGATTTTGAGGCACCCAAATATTGTGTCATAATAGTAACGTCGTATAGATATCGATTTCTCACCTTGATTTGGCTACAGAAATGTCTTATAAAGATAAAAAAGGTGATTTTGATTCGCTTATATCTCATAGAAAAGATAGGCTGAATTCGTATTTGCTCCTATTTAGGAAATTAGAAATTTTACAATTTTTGGATTAAAAAACATTTCTCAGCTTAATCCTTTTAGATGGGGATATTATTGACGGAAAGCTTTACATCAGGGCAAAAATCAGTACTTTCGATTTTTTTAGGAGCACCTGATATGTGAAATCTCTCGTTGCACCTTTAACACTCTCTATAAGACCGAGGTGAAATATTCGCACCTCCTCGAAGGGGGGGGGGGACAGGGGCGTTCTGCCTGGCATCCCTCGGTAGGACTCAACCCAGACTCTTAATAGGCTGACGTTATATGCGAGGCATCTTCGGGCATGTGCGGTGATGGAGAGGTCGATTCGGGCCTATAACGTTTATATGCCTTTTTGGCCCGGCAAGGCAAGGCAAAAACCCAATGGTTTGCAACGTCTCCCTGCACATGGGGTCCGTGATCTCCAATATATATCTTATTTCCAGCTAAAGTCCTATTTCGTTCGTATCTATAGCCTTCAGTTCATATTAAGGGTTTGACGTGTATTGGTACGCGCAAGCTGATTTACACCTTCAGCATTCTGTTTGGAGCCCAGTCATGGACAACCATGAAGGAATTTTAGTTTTGACCTGCGAAGGTATCATGCGCAGATACCGACGAATAACTGTGCGCTGGTTTGCGTTTATTAAAATACGCGCATCTCTACGCCTGAGTTCCTGCTTTGCTGCATCGGCGAATGTGGCGCGGATTTTCTTGCAGACCAACAAGCGCCCAATGAAAAAAGTGTCAAAATTTCGTTGGTTTTCGGCGTGTAATGGAAAAAGTAGGTCGGTGACCCTCATTCTTTTATTCAAAATTTTGAAGCAACGCCATCGGGACCTCAAACATAGTTAGAAATTTACAAAAATGGTATCGAGAGGTTTTTTATTTTGTAGGCGATCTAACGTCAAATTTGTACTTTCCCATAGATTTGCGTGTTTTAAAAGTGACAAACATACTTTTTGTTTTGGCTATAGTCATAAAAACAAAGCGGTGACCCCCATTTTTATTTCGATTATTAATCAGCCACCGTTGTAAATACCATATATGTGAAGTCGGAAAATATTATCGAGTAGATCGCTAACCCGTCAAACACCTTAAGACGTACCCACTTCCCCTATCGGCCTTTATACTGGGCGTGGCTGTTGCACCCCCGGTTGCGCCATGATTATTGACCCTAAAATGACACTGATGCAGGAGTGTGTAAAAAGTCTACGCTACGGCGACAGACTTGCCGTCTAGCCTATAATAGTCCTTCCGATTTTAAGTTGAGACTGCGTATTTCGTTTCCCGTGCACGCGTGGGAGGCTTGCCGCCTTTATGTGGGACGGACACCAACGCTGTTGTAGTACGGCGAGCAAGTAAAGACAAAATAATAGGCAATTAATGTTCAAATAAAATATTTAACATTAAATATGAATTGATATTCAAATGCACAAAGGATTGAGATTATCATATTGGTAGATATTTACAGGGTCAATTGTGATGGTGATGAAATATGTTGTCATCAAAAAGTTTCATTTACCAGACATTAATTTTTGTTTCAGAAAAATAAACCAAGATATAGATTTGCGTTTGCCAAATAACAAACTAACTACAGATAGTTTTAACATAGAGGCGACAAAAGTTTGTGCTCTTCGCTGATTTTTTCCAACCCCTAAAATATTTTTTCCCATTTTGGCAGTTCAAATTGGGTTCAATCTGAACCTTGTCGTAAACGGGGGATGGCCCGATAAAGTGTTCATCTTGATATAATGGCCTGCACACCCAAACCCTAATTTGTAAAGTGTTCGCCGATATTTTAACCTGTTTTGGTGGCGTGCTAAAAACGTGATTTGTAAACCCATAGAGTACTGTGTGTTAAAATTAATATTGGTCAGAATAAAATGGGGTACATTTTCGCTCATAACATCCAAACCAAATATCTTTAGCCCTAAGTTTTCACATGGGCAAGAGAAAACTTCTGATTTTTACCCAAATGTTGACCACTTTCGGTTAAATCTGGGGTCCTGGGGACGAGGCTATTAACGCTCGGGCCATGGACCTTTAATTAACTTACCCGGCTTTGGTGTTGGTGGCGACTGCTATGTTAACTCTTTCCAATAGGGAATTGTTACATAATAGATAGACTTCATGTAACATTGTGAAGTTTATTCGAATTAAATTATTGAATATAAGTACGATATGGGGCAAAAAGTGGTTTTGAGGTTTTTGTAAATCACTTTTCAAAAAATTTTTAATATCTAGAATAATATAAAATCCTGAAATGCTAACTAATTACATTCTCTACAATTTACAAACATGCTTTCCATATCTATTTCTTAGCAAATTTTTTTTCCCCCTTTGTATAAAATTGCGGTACGACCATATTGTGACCAACAGCACGCTTTGCGTAACCTTAATGTCTAAACTTATATCGTTTGGCAATCAGATCATGAGTTTAATCATGCTTAAATTTAGTTAAATCTGTTTAATATAAGGCAAAAAATGGTTCGGGGTTTGAGTCCTTATAATAAAATATTCTTTAATAAAGTTAGGCGCATTCCTACCAATTACCTGAGGTATTCCATAGATTTTATAGCAATCCTTCTTGAAATTTGCCGTGCAATGATAGTATTCGTCACCCAAAAAAAAGCGTGGTAATTTTAAGAATAAACTTCATGTGGCTACTAAACAAGGATTTTGACAGAAAAAAATGAGGAATTATGGAATATATTTACAGATTAAACTTTATCGGCATCTCTGCAAATTACGTAAATCTAACGACAACGCCGTTCCCTATACCTTGGCTCAAAATTATTTTCAGACCCTTCTATAGCTATTTTGACCTATTATAACTTTGCATTCCATCTTTTAGTAAAGATTTAGTAAAGTAAGTTATTTTCGGAGTGATGACCCTTATGTTATTTTCGGAGTAACGAACCTTCGGAAAAATGACCGTCATGTTATTTTCGGAGTGATGACCCTTATGTTATTTTCGGAGTAACGACCCTTCGGAAAAACGACCGTCGAGTTATTTTCGGAGTAATGACCCTTCGGAAAAACAGTCGGGAAGTTGAATCGACAAGTATGAAGGAACCGGTTTCAGTGAACTTGTAAATTTACATTATACATGTACAGGCATCCAGTAAAATGTCAGTATGTTGAAAAAAGAATTCACTACAAAACACTGGAAAATGTACACTGAGAATATTAATTAGTAAAAAAGTGTCTTATTTGACTAATTAACTATTAATCATGCACATTTTTTTTTTATAATCCACAAAATAGTGCTAAAAGTGGTTTGAATTAAAAAGAATATTTTTTAAAGATTGGATTAAATTTCATAATTGTAAATATTTCTACAACTTAAAAATTAGGACTTTAATTACAAAATTCGTGAAAAGACTAATTAACAAATGACCAACGTGTACTTAAATTCGTCATTTTTGTGCTTGACAAATTCTAGTCATTTGGTGAGTCTAAAGTCGTCTTTAATTAGTGAATTAATTTGTCATTTGACAAATTAAAATTCGTCAGTCAATTAATTTGTCATTTTAAAGTGTAAATTTAGAGATAATGAAAATATTTTGTAATCATGTAAACTAGTTTAAATATGGGAAGGTTACCTTTAATCTGATGCCACCTTCGAATTCATTGTCCAATTTTCTTTCTAGAAATGCATACTTGTACACACAATAATCAAATAGTTGCAAAGTTACAAACCAAAATAGATACTCGGAAACTCAGGGTTGACACTGTCCTTAAGAGGGGTGTTAAGGCAGGAATTCAAAGGAACTGTTTTTTGCCGTATCTTCTTAAAGCGAAATGCCAGGCTAATATAATTTGCGCTTCAAAATATTATAAATACATTTTTGTTTCAAATGAATGTCTTTTAGTCAGAAAAATGACACTATATTATTGATATCAAAGTAAATCGTTTATAACATCTTCCGTATGATTGCAGCCATTTTGATCAGCCCACGAGAAAAATTGAAATCATGATGGTATATAGTACATAGCGTGTTTTGAAATGAGTAGCCAGTGAAAGACTAGTGAATGCCATAACCAAACCTTTTCAGCTATATTATGTTCAAGAGTCCGCCTCAGTTTTTAATCGATCGTTACTGCTTTTCTACTGGACACACTATATAATCCGATTTTCTGACCAGGAGTACCCTAGACATTCCTTAGACACCTGTTTTTATCTATTGACTTACAAAGTCATACAACGTCACCAATGCCGAGCGACGTCACCAATGCCGACCATGGCGACCTCCATGGGCAACATTTATTAGTTAATTCTGCTAATAAGGCAATCTATATTGTAGTAGATATTATTTCTTTCAGACCGCAAAGAGATCTTTTAAACATACTTATATTAAAAATTAGCCTGTTAGTACACTTTAATTATTGTTCCAACATATATAAAAGTACACATATTTGAAACGGAAATAACTCAAGGAATCCAAATATGATAATCTTTTTTCCCCAAAATACGTATTTTTTGAGAAAATCATGAAAAATAGTGATTTTCACTCATTTTTTTTGTTCCCTTTAAAAAAATATAGAAATGTTATAAAAATGTGACTTGTTCGTTTTTGTATTCCAGAGTCATAGTTCTAGGGTCGGTATTTCCCGTTTTTTCAAATTCTGCACTATTTTTCAAATTACTTGCCAAAAGAGGCAAAAATCTGCGTGCGTCATTTTGGACAATGCCAAGATTGTTCAAAGTTGGACATAAATCCCGAATTTTAACAAAAAATTAAAAACTAAAAAATACCGACCCTAGTTGATATGCTCTATACGATGCATTTCATTTCTTACCTGTTGCTGATATGGATTTAGAGTAACTGGGGCATGGGGACCAAAAATCACGAATTATCGCCGAAAGTGAACACAGGGAAAATCGCCATTTTGTCCAAATGTCCCGTTTCGCTACAAAATATAGTCTTATTCCAAAACACAAGCGTTTCATCTCTTATTCTTCACACTCCAAAATCCAACAATTTATGAGGGTCAAATTGTGAAATTAAAATCCCATTCTCATTCTGTTTGCGAAAGCAACTCACGTGCGCAGCCATTATTTTTACAATTGGATACAAGTTACCATGGGTATGCGTCATAGAATCGATGCATCAAAGCGTTCCTGATGCGCTCATCACTTCCAACTTTTGTTCGCGCGCGCCGCAAGGCACAGACGCATATTGCGGAATACGCGAAATTGCCCGCACTTCTGCAGTTGCGCCCATGTGATTTTGCTTTGGTCAAAAATGCGTATTAGTAAAGTATGTTGCCTTATAATAGTTATTCTTTATTTCCATTTTGGAAATAGAGAATTTATATTGACGTTTGAAGGCAAAATAACAGCAAATGATGGCAGAGCAAATTTAAAATTTGCTGCAGGTTATTGCCCTAGACTTAATCGTAATTATCGTTGTCAATTTGTGCACATCTCACATAATGTAAAATTCGCTTCAAATTTATCAGCGTGAAGTTGCATTGAAGTCCATAGAGTGGATAAATAGACTGGAGAAACTGGATGCCTTATGCTTTCCTGTACACCGGTTCTGTCACACATGAGGCAAAAATTGGGGTTCTTTGTGTTCTTGTCGGACGCACGCAAAAAACAGCGAATACAAGACGCGTTTATTTCTGAGCGCCTGGTTACGCACCGGGATATGCACTCTGTGCGTCTTCATTGATCGCATATGCCTTTCAAATCATAACAGCTTGCTCTGAACATGATTTATGTGTTGTTGTGTTTTATTTTTTTTTATTCTAGCAATTTGGATTGCAGGCAATGCTCAACAACCATTGATACACAAATGAGCCGAAAACAATTCAAACTGCCTAGAAACCATCTGGGAACCATCCGAAGTGTCTACCTTTAAAAAAAATCATTATTTTGACCATTTTGGACCACAATAAACAATTTGGGAATCAGGCAATGATCAACAACCATTAGTTCAGTCGTGAGGGAAGTTCAGCTCGAATTAATTCCTCGGTCGACAATTTTGGTACTGTTCGATGAATTTTTTAATCATCTATCACATATCCAAAATCGGCCAAAATCGGCTCTGGGGAATTTTTTTTACGAGCAACTAAAGATTGTACTTTAATAGCGGAAATAGAATTCTAAAAAACAAGGTGGGTTAAACGGTGACGCGTATAGCGCAACAGAAATTGCGAGAGCTTGAAACGCTAATACTCGGGCGTCAAACGTGATACCACTTTGTTCCTTAGTTTATAAAGATGATGTAATTGAAAAAAAACCCACAACTTTGACAAGAAGGCACCATGCCTACTGATTTTAGGTTGCAAGAAAGACTAACATTTTTTTAGTTCCATGCATCTGCTTAAATTAGGTAGTTTTTTTCATGAATTTTAAGTTTAAACCTTCAAAAATGTTGTCGATGTAATAATGAATCATGCGAGGAAACAACGCGTGATATGCAAGACGCAATTTCAGATCGATTATGGCATTTCTACCTCAGTCTGTAAAGAACACCTACATATAAAAGCGATTGTTATGGGGATGTATGATTTGTTTATAATCTATAACACATTTAATTTGTGCGGTTTTTGGATTGCAAAAACATTTGTTATTTATTTTTTTTCGTATTCATAGAGAATACAATTGCCAAGATATACGCACAAATCTTACCATGCTTACGCAAGGGACATCCTAGGATATCTAGTGAACAATAAATAAAACAGAAGGGGCTGGAATCACGAAATGCACCTTTAATAAGTTGGCCTGACTGTTACACATGGTTAGTCCAGAGGGTTAAGATCCGTCTGGAGCAAAGTCGTGCACTTTGTGATAGAAGTATAGCATCTGGTACACGCTTAATATGGACCACAACCAATTATTTAAAAACGGGACCCCAGCTAGATTTGACCTGTGGCAGCCGTGGTGACCATTTTTTTCAAAATGGCTGCCAATCACATTTTGAATGTCTCATATTTCGGTTAATAACACTGATATTTGTGTCTATACCCATGTTTTGAATGCCAAGGTATTCAAATATGACATATTTTTAAAATATATTCTGTCCGGTATTTTTTTTCCAATATGGCCGCCAATTTGTATTAAAATTGACACTTTCATTATACCTAGCTCAAAATGATATTGACTAGATTTTTGTGTCTAAACTCATGTTTTAAGGATCAAGACATCAAAATATGACATACATTTTGAAAAACTTGTGTCAATCCTTGTGTTTTTCAATATGGCAGCCATTTTGAGTTAAAATCAAGACCATTTACTTAAAGGAATAATTAGTCTGTTATTTTGTTAGTAATCGCACTATATATATTTAACAAGATCCCTATAATTGTTAAATTAAATGAAAATATACTACTCCTGGAAGCCGCCATTTTCAAATAAAGTGAACCACGGTGACGTTAATGTGATTCTTGTATTGCAACACGGATCTAAAATCGATCAAATAATTAAGTTTCATTCAGATCCATCACACTTGCAGCATTGCGTTGTACATTTCAAGACTATATCTTCTTACACTGTCTTCTGCATCCCTTGGTAAATCTACAACTGATGATTGCAAGTACGCTATTCGCTACACCAGTTGGTGGAAGAGGCGCCCATTTTAAAGAGTCTTTCGTTACATATCTTGCACTGTGCATTGTACGTTTCGAAAGACTGCTGGATTTGGCAACTCTGGTGCTTTGATAATTGTTTGACTCCATACATGACCTGCCACGGCCTCCTCTCAAATAGATGCTAAGTGCATCGGTATTAGTGGAATGTTTCCATTTTTAATGCCTTTTCGAGTGAATGCCTCTGCCTTTTACTCTTTAATGCCTACTTACATGTGCATATTGAAGCGGAATTGAAGATTGCCTTCAGAGTTTCATCACTGATTCCCGGTACCTCTCACTCCTCTTACGTCGGGTACCCATGCTCGTTCGTAGGATCGCGAAAAAAGGCTGTTTTATTAACACTCAATATTTCGCGAATTTTATTTTCTTCGATAGCAAGAAAAAAAGGGTACTTTTTCATTTTCAAATTTCGCGAAATTTTGAAGGGGTAGTACAAGTGGGGCGGTCGCAGAAAAACCTGTATTGAGACCGTGATTTTCGCCATGGTTAAACAAGTATCAATTCTCAAACCGTCAGCTGACGACATAGGTCTATTCTTAGAGATTCCTCTCGTCATCTGCGCATGGTTCACATGCACCTTTTGTGTCATCAGACATCGTATTTTATTGTTGACTGTATTTACCATAGTACGACCGCAGGATTCCGCGTTTTGTTTGAAAAGGGTGATAATTAAAAAATCATTCATGATTTCGCGAAAAAAGGGGGTATATTTTAGCCGGGATATTGACACGGATGATCTGCCATGATCGTTTCAATAATAACCCATTTCGGGCGACGTTATTTACACGATGATGTGTCAATCGCCTTTCCGGGCGACGTTAGTGACACGATCATCGGTAATAGCCATTTCGGGCCTATGTTATTGACGATGACGTGCCAATAGCCATTTTGGGCGAGAATATTGACACGATGAATCATGTGTGTGACCATATGGTCCTGGAGCCTACGTAATCTGGGGAGAAACTTTCTAAGTTAAAATTTTAGTGCACATGCTCAGACCATATGTCAAATATGGTTCCTTTAGAATTATTTGATTTAGTATATTTCTCCACTGCTCCAGGAGCAATTTTGCCATATGCTCAGGCCTGGACCAGTTTGTGTATTCAATATGCTCCATGAGCATATTCAAATATCTCCTTCTTATTTTATTGCGCCGACCATATGGAAACGGGATCCTGGAACATATTTGACATATTTTTTCCGATTGATTATTAATGCTCCAGGACCTTATGGTCCTGAACTATATGGTCCTGGAGCATAATTTCGCAACCAAAATCCTCATAGAAGCACACCTCACAGTAGGCCTATCGGCTCCATAGCCATTCACTTCTCCCAACCGATATCGTGTCATGCCATTTTCGGGCCGACGTTGATTGACACGATCATCGTGTCAATAGAATTTTCCATATTTTAGCCCTAAAAATTCGCGATTTTTCACAAAAAGGGGGTGTATTTTTTTAAACCAAGAATATGCTAAAAGGGGGGTGTTTTCAATTCCTACGAACTAGCATGGGTACCCGACAATAGAGAGTGACGGTAAGCCGGGCACTGATTTTAATTTTTTTAACATGGCAGTCTACCATTATCAATAATATTAGCCTGTAGGGTTTCACCCAGCATGCCATCAGGTGGTAATCCCTCTGGTTTCCTACGTCATTCAAGTTTGTGAAATGAATGTTACGTCACCCGGTGGCGCCGTGATGTCTGTTATGGATCTGTAAATTGATCAATGACGACGGCGTTTTGTAAACACGGACTCCGCCTAATCGCCGCCTACTCTTCTTCGCTTAATTCTCCCTACCCTCAACTTATTTAATTGCTTCACTGGCGCGAAAATAGGACCCCCTAGGTAAGTAAAATAATCATCCGATACACGCAGGATCCAAAGCGCAGTGCTGAATATAAGACGGCAGTGTACACATGGCGGGACGCGTTTATTTTGCTTATTGATAGTAATCTACTAATATCACAAAAGATCAAAGATAGGCAGTGAGCTCAGACCCGTTTTAATGAGACCGAGATCTTAGTCTTACTGCTGAGTCGATCACTCCTCAGCTTCCCAATTTCCCACTCTGAAATGTCTTTCAAAATTGTGGTCCACCCGGGACGGGTTCATTTGACCCCACTAACTCCTGAACGGAATAAGTTTGTTAACTGAATAATCCCGGTATAGTATACCCGTATAATGCGAATGGTATGTTTGGTAAACTCGAACTACGACGTCACTGGTGACGAAAAGACAATTGCCATTTTGGCCTATAGCTGGTATCATTGTATATTTGCCTTGCCTTGCCTTTTTCACAGCATCTTGGCATCAGGACGGTATGAACACTTTACAAGCTGCTAAGAACCTCCTCCCCCCGGGACCCGCCTCATCTTTCTCAAATTGAGCGCCATTTACCCGTGGTAATTAAATAGGCTCACACCGCCCCTTCATCCCGCATTCATAAAACTTTCTGTGCTAGAGACTAATCAAGCTAATGAATGAGTTGACTCCGTGCAGACTGGGACCGAAACTAATGATGAGATTTCTGCACGGAATGAAAGTTAGGAGAATTAGGTTGTTGATCAAATAGTCACAACAGTTTTACTTCTGGGGTAAGTTCACAAAATTCAACCAAATTTTGGGACAAAACCACCTACATTTGGATTTCAAAGAATTTGTTTTTAGGTAATTGTTGGTTGTACAAGAGTCAACTAAATATTCTAAATAAAACATCACCAGGGAGAATAGCTATAGTAGGCGATTTTAGGCGATTCCGTTGTTTTACAACGCCGAAATTACGACGACCCCTCCAGGCATCATATGCGCGCGCTGGGCCTCGTGTGTTTCATTCCAAACTTCAGGTAAATTACTTCACTCAAGAAATTTTACTACCGTGTCAACTTTCTCAAGTTTCTGATGTTTTAACCACCAGTTCGCAAGTATCATCAGTTGGTGATTTTAGGTTAAGAAGTGTCAGGGGCTTGTTGTAGGTCTAATCTTGGTCGATATTTTGCAGATTTCGAGTCCGTTTTGCGAGATTGGGAAAAAAATTCAGTCAATTTTATGCATGGGAAATTGTCACTTTTGTGAACGCATTGCTTAAATCGTGACCCAAATACAGGCTAAAATTAACTTTTGTCATTGTTCATTTATAGAAGCATCCCAACAGTTTCTCGAGGGGATTGTGATTAAAATCATGTAACTGCCAACTTTATACGTCTTTGTTCTATATCATGTAGAGAAAGGTTGATGGATTCTGTCTGAACCGTCGGTCTTGAATGGAAAATTTTAGTCTGCCGCCATTGTGATTGCGCAATCCACCCGCAAAAAATTCGTGCATGATGTTTTGCTGGCATGGTGGTGTGTGCATGCATGAGGATGCATACACGGCCACTTGATTTAGGAATTCAGAGCATTGTGTTATTATTATTTTTTTAATTTTTTTAGTAATAAATTATTTGAGAATCTTTGCAAGAATATATTCTGGTTCGTCAGGTATTTTAGCAATTGGTTCATTATTTTTTTTGGATTTCGATGTCACGTGCGGAATCATTCCCATGTTGAAACTCTGCGCAAGCGCGCCGATTCGCCTCCTACTTCGGGACAACTATGAGTGTGAATTGGCAATGCAAATTCGATTCGGTGGTAGGTATTACATTTTATTTTTTTTATTTCTTCTAAAATTGGGGTTATTGTTTATATTTTATTTAGATTATTTAGGGAGGTTGGTTAGTTGAATTTTAAGGGAGGAGCATATCACCACTCTCAGTTACCTGTAATTGTAGTTAAGATTTATAATGTATTTATTCAATGATTGTAGGACCGTTTGTGCCTATTTATTGTTAAACATATATTTTGGGAAAGTAAAATATATATTTTTGATTACTTTCAAATGGATATTGTAACTCATAGGGTAGAGCAAATAACTAGTGGAGCTTTAGGTGTAATATTTTATAGATTATAAACTTGTAGAGAATTTTGATTTGAGGGGTATACATAATTATTCGATGTTACATTGAAAGGTTGACAAATAAAAACTGAATAAGTCTTAAAGAGATACTGGTTAAATATATGCGATAAAAAATAATATTAAAAAGGGTGAGTAATAAATATATAGGATGTGGTGATTTTAGAATTAAAGATTTTCTTTATTTTCTTTAGATTGTTTTGAATAAATATTGAATACAATATTAATTTAATTATTAAATGCTAAATTTAAGTTAGTTTTGGCTTTATGTGTTAATGGAGATTGGAGTTATTAGAGATTTTATGTATATTGAGATGTATGGTAATTTTGAGTTTTTGATGAATAAAAGAATTATTTTATGTTAAAAAAACAAAAAAACTAAAAAATCCCAAAATTGTTTTTTTTAAAAGACCTTTGGTCAGGTCTTGCAGCTAGCTTAGCGCCAAAATTGTATGATGTTATTATTCTAGGGGAAAGGTATTACATTAGTTGTAAGGATTTTATATATTAATGGGATATATTATTTTCTTTATTTAATCATTTGGGTATTAAGTCAGGGATGCGCATGAGCGGATCGCAGGTTAGTTATCGTTCGGGTCGGCAGTCGACACTATCGTAGCTTTTTGAGGGAACTTGTTGTTGTATGTACTAGCATACCTCATGAACCCCCACATATACACACCCTCATACTTCCACACACCCCACAGGCCCTCATACATCCACACACTACAAGCTCATGCTTTCACCACACCCAAACATACATTCAGACAAACACCAACACTACACCCTCATACAACCACACACCCCCAAATACACACCCTCTACCTTCACTACCCACACATACACACCCTTCCACACACACACCACACCACACACATACCACACCAGAGGACCCATACACACCCTCAACATCCAAACACACACACACATCTCAGAATCCATACACATACACCCAGAATACTTCAACACAATGAAAAACAATTATAAGTAACATCAAACAAATATAAAAAACTCTAAGAAGAAAAACAAAAAAAAACAAAATTATATGGAAAAAAAGTAAAAAAAGGAAACACCCTCATACAACAAAAAAAACACAACATAATAATTGTAAAAATACCACACGCATACGTAACAACACCCACATACACACACACTCAATACAAACAACACACCAAAAACATCATACTTTTACACACAAGAACATTACACAACTCATAATTACAACAAACCACACATACACACCCTTCATACACCCACACACCCACACCCGAATACTTTCACACCACCCCACATACACACCCTCATACACCACCCATACACACCTTCACATACTGCACACCACCCCCACATGCACACCCCCATACTTCACACCCCACCATACACACCTTATGCATCCACACACCGTGCACACCCCCATGCTTCCACACATACACACCATCATACACCCACACACCCACACAATTCACACCACCCATACTTCACACACCCCCACATGACACCCTCATACTTCCACAAACCCACACATACACCAAACCCACACAAACACACCTCATAATTGCACACTCCCACAAACCATTAATAACCACCCACCAGTGCAAACTTACACCATCCTATGACATGCACACCCTTTAAACACTCATCAACATGCACACCCTTATACATTCATTAGTATCGGCGATCCATTATGTAGAGGACCATTTATTAGGAGGTTAGGAAGTTGGTGATGAGCTGTGGAGAGTGTTCCGCCGATCGATCCGTCAGTGCAGTTAAGTAAGTACGGAATGGCACCATGCAGATGTTCAGACGGTTATGTATTGGTAAAGGAAGTGGAAGGATTATTTTTGCACCACTCTAATGTTATAAATATAAATGTTCCCCCTTATGGTAAGTCAATGGAACACGACCCACGCGTCGTGAGTATGGTTACAGGATGGCGCCAGTATACCGAGGCCATTGAGGGGTGGTTGTGCCTATAGATAGCGTCATCGCCGGGAATTGAAAATGGTCGTGCCAAGAGACAGCAGCGCCATACACCGTAGGCATTGAAAATGTGTCGTGCCCAGAGACAGCAGCGCCATACCCCGAGGCACTGAGGATGGTCGTGTTTAGAGATAGCAGCGTCACACGCGGGGCATTGAGGGTGGTCGTGCCCAGAGACAGCAGCGCCATACGCCGAGGCATTGAGGGTGGTCGTGCCCAGATATAGCAGCGTTATATAACAGGACACTGATTGTAGTGGTGTCCACAAATAGCGTCGTTGTGTACTGGGATACCAGTGCACGGAGGGTAAGTCATAGGTTGGGTCAAGTGTTTCCATTATATAATGTCCCTTAATTTTAATTATATATTGTATGTGTCTTGCGTAATGGTAGTGATGCATGATAATGCTATGCCATTATCATGCTTATCACGACATGCTCCCCAGCGGGTAGCGCGGGAGCTCTGTGCAAAATGTTCCAGAATGTAAAAACTTAGTCATTTTTCTGGCCCCTTGGGCCTAGGTATTGTGTTTCGTAGTGATGCATGATAATGTGAATACATTATTCATGCTATCACGACATGCTCCCCAGCGGGTAGCGCGGGAGCTCTGTGCAAATTTTTCTAGGGCTAAAGGAACTTAGTAGTTTTGGGGTCCTGTATTGGGCCTAGTGTTACATGAGAGTGTAATAAAGGTTATAGCAAAAGGGGAAAGAATTGTAGTAGTAATAGGGATAAATCAAAACTAGTACTGGCAGAATATTTTGTGTGTTCATTCCAACTTCAGGTACATTCCGTAGGGAAGGCCCGTTCCAACTTCAGGTACATTCTGTAGGGAAGAGTGATTCCAACTTCAGGTACATTCCGTAGGGGAGGCCGATTCCAACTTCAGGTACATTCCGTAGGGAAGGCCCGTTCCAACTACAGGTATATTCCGTAGGGAAGGCTCATTCCAACTTCAGGTAATGATTACTCCATTCAAGACCCGTACATTCTGCAGGGAAGATCGATTCCAACCCATGTGCTAACCTTTCCAAGATATTAAAGTTGATCTACTAGTTGGAGCTCCTGACATTGTGTATTGAGAAAGGGTTTAAAAGTTTTAGTTGTGGAGACAAATATTGTGTGATATTGTGTGCTGATATATAGAAATAAATAATTGAACCTTGAATAAAACAAAATAGTCGCTTCCTCCTTGTGCATGCTTTCAGACGTTAGAGTGTGCGGAGTTCCGACCTCCCACCGTACCCACAGTAAAAGTATAAAATTATAGATCTCCAGCCGCCGAGGCCCGTCCCGCTACAATATGAACTACAGCAAGCTGAAAATTGCGCCTGTGAAAGACTGAAAATCGATTGCTTTCGATCTAATTAGTAATGTCTACAAATCATAATATACTAATTTTCCCTCATTTAAATGGTTTATTAGGAATTATTACAATGTAATTCTGTGCAATAATACAGGGTGTCTCAGAAAGAATGTTACCCTCCAGAAACGACAAATTTTACTTAATCAATTCTTATTCTTGTTTTAGCTTTATATTATGAAAATATGTACCTTTATGAACATATGGTGAAAACAAGAAAGAAAACGATGAAAAAATAACCAAACAACGACTATTTCCCTAAAAATGATGCAAACCTACTATGTCCACGGCCAGCATTAGCAGAGGAAACCATGGATGCAAATATCCCGGACATGTTTAAGACCCTCCTGGCCAATAATTTTAGAGTTTATTGTTTAGTTTTCTACGCACTGCAGCATTATTTGCGGCTGATTGTCCTGTTCTTTGACGACCATGCATATCTTTCTCCTTGCACCTTTTTAGAGTCTTGCCATGCTTCAGATTTTTTTCTCTGTTCCCCTTGATTGCCATCTTACTGGGAACCTTATATTGAGGTAAACGTTTACCCACTCACGATGAAGGATGGTCTTTTAACCCAAAATCAAATCAGTTTAGTAGAATATGCCATTGTAGGAGTGCACGCCCAATGCCATCATTTGAAACGTGTGCTTTTAACCAAATTCATATTTGCATTATGATGGGAGACGGGTGAGGGACTTAGGTCACTTCATTCTGAAGAAAATTAAGTACAAGTCATGTTTAAGGTGCTTTTTAGGCATTACATTGAACAAATTAGTTAAATCTATGTACACGTGTGCTCAAATCCATAAGAAATACAATGTACATGTTTCTCTGCTATTGCTAGGCGTGGACAAAGTAGGCTTGCATCATTTTGAGAGAAATAGTCACTGTTTGGTTATTTTTTCACCGTTTGCTTTCTTGTTTTCACCATATCTTTAAAAAAGTACATATTTTCATAATATTAAGCTAAAACAAGGAAAAGAATTGATTAAGTAAGCAAAAATTGCTGTTTCATGGGGGGGGGGGCAATGTTCCTTTGTACCCTGTAACAATTGAAAAGACTAGAGTATGATGCTCATTTCCAGCAGTCCCTCGCTCTTAGGCTGACAGGATTTTGAGGAGGGACTTGGAAGAGTGTGGCATTGAATCCTTCCACTGTGTGTCTGTAAAACAATGGTACTCTTGTTATGTGCAATATGCATTGTAATTTTAAAGTCTTTTATAAATACAATTTCTGTTTGGTCTTTTGACCCATAGATGCTATTTTAACAAACCATAAGATAACGCTTTTACTTACTAATGCTAGTGTATTATGTGTGGAGGGTTGTGGTTATCAAGGTTCGATTTATTGTAAGACAGTGTCACTTTTTTAACGTGATTTGGGTTGCCGCATCCATAAATTGTACCATTTTCTCCGGAACTTTGGTTTCCTCTTACATCTAAAAGAGGCTTTGTTTTACGCTTCTGAATTACTCGTGTTGTAACAGCCTTCGAGCTCCACCCACACGTCACCGACTGAGCATTCGGTGGATATGTCGCGCTTTAATTAAATTTTAATATTTAAGATTAGGCACAAATACTAGACTTAGGCTAACGATTCTGTTATGACGTCTTTGTAATGCTGTCTAAGGTCAGAATTCCCTTTCAAACACTAATAATGAGCCTTGTCACAAGTGTGCTTAATTTTAAATATAATATAACAGATTTTAATGATTTTGGTAATTGGTTCAAGAATTTGGTATGTCCAAAACATTACATAAATCAAAATATACACAATTACAACAATTTGGTACTGATACTTATGTTGCAAAGAGCGTTGCAGTTCAACGATGTATATGTCCTCTCACCTCCTTCGCGAAGACTCCAAAATGACAGCGCGTACAAGTCAATTAACCACAAACTACAACAAATCAGGTAATATATTCCAAGGGAATCTTCCAGTCCTGAAGGTATCTTGTCCAGCAGTTTCAGACGACGGGGCTTTCCCCTCGGACGACAATGGGGTCCACAATAATAAATCCATGTATATACCACCATCAGTTCTGTCGCTATGTCTCATATAGACCACAAAACTGGAATCCCTTGATGATTCAAAACTGAAACTCTTTGGCTTAAAAGACTGACAGCAACAATTTAGCTATCAAGCTCCCCTGCGGCATCCCCAAAATATGAAATCCTGGCACTAGATGTAGAACTCAAATCAACCATTAGTGTAGAGTAAAACTAGCTAATAATTATACTGCTATAGCTACAGAGCTCTAGTTAAGCTCCTCTGATTTCAACGGCTGGCCCGACGAGAGTTCCAGTGATAGTATTTACTCACAGATAGATTCCAATTTTCTAACAATATTCATTACATCATTCTCATGCACTAAACATAACCTTTACACTAGCTGACCAATCGGAATTTCATCACCCGAATTACATGACTTCATATATATTTAACTTTGTGGGGAGTCCATAGGTTCGCAATGTTTTGATTCTCAAAACATAAACAAGTTTCTACGTTAGATCTGGGAATTCCCCACTTCCCTATTGTGCAATCTAATCAGGTGCACTTAGCAAAACAAATAGGGTATTCCCCTTTGTCTCTCTTATAGTAAAACAAAGTGCTTCCCGTGAGAAATCTTTTCTCAAATAAAATTGAGAAATAATATTTTAAAAGTTAATCAGAACAATGGAGGCCATATAACCGTTCAAAATCAATACATGTGGGAACCATGAAATTAGATCTGAAAAGGACTCCCGCGCTTGACAAAATAAAGCGCGGAATATTAGTGTTCGCATTCGTTTTTGGGACCAGAGTTCGTCAAAACGTTTGATTACTTTTCATTGGTTGCCTGTCAAGGCAAATACCAGATACAAAATCCTTCCTTTATATGTGTAAGTCTCATCACCTATAGGCTCCATCATACCGTTAATGATGGTAAATTTGTAGAATGTGTTGGATAGTAATTCTGATGGACAAGGACGAAGGCCACGAAGCCAACCAGGGTCTTCGTCTGATGTTACACAGCTTGTTATTATTAGTACAAGCTAGATATGGCGGTTTTTTTTAAGCATTCAACTATAATTGGTCCTAGGCTGCGGCCAGCTCTTGTGAAATTAGAGAGGCACCTCCACCGGTCTTTAAACGGCTCCTGAAAAACATACTTATTTCTGGTTGGCTAAAATATGTAACTTTGGATTTGTTAGGTGCCCTTTTATGCTTGAATGTCATGTTGTATATTAATTCGTCATTTAGTATTTGTGTACAGCGCTGTGTTCTCTGTAGAGAGCCATATGAAATGCATGGATACAATTATATGTCTTTAATATTATGTGTCATAATTGGATTAAGTATAGACACAAAACCAAATCAGTATGATTATTTTTAACAAGATATGGTTGTTAAATGACGGCCATATTGGAATAAAATGGCCTGCAAAAGATATAATTAAAAGGTAACGTTATTATATTGGAGTCTTTGACATGAAAGCACTAAGAATATACAAAATAAAATCAAAATTGATATCAAGATTTTGTGTAAAGCTCTAAACAAAAAGTATCAGTTTAGTGTACATTTGTCCCCACCAGTGGAAAACAAAATACTAACATGAGATCTTTTTAAAAAGTAGCGTATTTAGATTCCTACCTGAAAACCAACATAGACACAAAAATCAAAGCTCTTGGGGCGTCAGTGACAATTAACCGAGATATGAGACACTGAAACTAAAATGGCGGCCATTTGATAAATGCCATATTGGCCGTCACAGGTCAAATCCAGCTGGTTGGTCCCGTTGGAATAGTTTATAGTCCATATTAAGTGTGTGCCAAGTGTTAATTTCTATCACAAAGTGCACGATTTTTTGCTTATCCTATGGACTAGGTCTATTGAATACCTTTTGGAATTATACTATGAATCATTATACGATTCAGGCCGTAATACCCGGGGGGGGGGGGGCGATTCCCCTTCAACAAAAGGGCCAAGTTCACTTTGCTTTCTTTTTTTTTAATATAAAAAGGCTCAGAATATGGACAATAATGACAAAAAGTCTTATGAGATGTTCTCCAAAGGACCATTTTCTCCAAAGGACCATTTGTATAAGGGGAAGGTCATTTTTTAAGTCCCGCACCCCCAATTAAATCCTGCATACGGCCTGGTGTGACATACGATTAGTCGGAATGGCTTCTCGCCCAGGAAGTCTTAGCTCCTTTGCTGGTGGAAATGGGTAAATGCTTGCCCTGTGGGTCTGTATAACCCCGAACCCTATAATATTCTGTGTAAATACACAGATTAAATATTTATTATGTGGGGTAAATAATATATAAAAAAAACCTGTTTGTTCCCACTAATCTCCCAAAAGTGCGCGTGTGATTATCTTTTGTGGAAGTTTACAGCATTCGGGTTTTATGTGTAATCATCAAAAATGTGATATTATTTATGAAAATGTGAACGCATCGCGCATGGATTACCTTTTTTCTTATAGGCCAGGTTTAGTGTAATAACGATTTAGAGTAAGTAAATTTCATAAAACCATCAGTACTTTTTAATAAACTTCTAATTTTCCAGCTCTACTTATTCTTCAACTGATAAAAAATATAAGCAATAACATAAACATTCACATGACAATTTGCATGTTTGTTTGGTTTGGTTTTTTAGCCTGAAGTTCAAATGACACATTGTGAAAAATCCATGCATAATGTCACTATGCTTATATAAGCGATATCTATTTCTACCAAACAAGACAAACACAGCACTACGCAGGATCGACTAACTCTAGCTACTCAGAAATTTTTCATAGATATTTTTTTTGTAAATGGCTTTGTTCAAAATGATCTAAGTGTCGTACGGAATTGATAGAGCAAATAGCTGTAATTTTGACATAGGACATATGAGTTGCAATCATTTCTCATATAATATGGATACTGTACCCTCTTACTAAAATATCATATGGAAATTCTAAATAAGTCCTGTGAGATTCCTTTTAAATCCGCTGAAAAACCTTTCTGTCGGACAGAATCGATAGAAATGGTTCTCTACTCTACGAAATGTTATGTTTATTGCTATTCGAATCGAAATTAAAAGGAAAATTATTCCGTTTACCCACTGGATAATGAAAACAAATCACTGACTCCAAACGAAGTACCGAAATTTTATTTAAAACCATCGCTCTTCTTAAGCGCCCTCTTCAAATGGAGCATGTCGGACGGGAAATCGAGCATGTGGACGGATGGAAATGTTGACATTTTAATCGCCTCTGCCTTGTTGTATTATTTTGCTACGTCTAGTCAACTTTCCGGATATAGCTTTCGTAAATTGGTATATACATATGTTTAGTGGCTTTTTGTTCATTTGATGCAGCAACAACATTCAAAATTCCGTCCGACATGCCTGTTTCCGTCCGACATGATTTTGTATAGAAAACAGAAAATTGCACACCATCAGTAGTCTGTTTTTTGGAAAATTTCATTGCTTTTGCATTCTACTAACATGGTTACTTCCAAATTAAAGCATTTCAAAAAATAATTGCCCAACTATTTTGGGTCTGTGTTATGCATGAAATCTGTAAAAATTCCGTCCGACATGCTCACGTCCCAAACATTTTTCACTTTTTTACAAATGTGTAACTAATTTCTAAAAAACCTTGTTGATATTTTTTTTCTCTCTAAAACCTTAATTGTTCCTATTTCTTCATTAGTCAAAAGTATCAAAAATTCATTGCCACAAGAGACCAAGGAAATAGATCAAGTCTGCCAATTCAACAGCTTTGTCCCACAAAATTGGCAAAAATTTGAAAAATTTGTTTTTCCTTCAGCTTGTTCAGGTGAATTCTTATGTAGGAAAATTGGATGATTGCAATTTTCTGGTACATCTGTACATTGTTCTTAATGATCCCTGGGTTTTAATGCAACTTGAATGGCCCAAAAGAAAACTTAAAGAGCACTCGTTTGTTTAAAACCATGTCGGACGATTAACATAACATGGTCGGGACGGAACAAAATCTTGCCCTTTTACTCTAATAATATAAAGCTAGACTTTAAAACAATCACTCCAGCTAATACTTACTTCATTAAATGCATGGATACTTGGACAGAAACATTTTATTGAAATTTTTATTTTTTGTTTTTGTAGAAAAAACTTTTAAATTTTTTTGACCATGTCGGACGGAATTTTTTTTGTTTATTTTCTATTTTCTCTGGATTTAAAAACTTGAAACATTTGGATAAACATGCTTATATCATTCATTTAAAGTGTCAACTTTATATCAAAAGGTATGTTAATTAAAATTCTAAATAGTCCTAGTGAGATTCCATTTTAATCGCGAAAAACCTTTCATGGTCGGACAGAATCATAGAAATAGGTTCTCCTAATCTCTACGAATTTATTTTTATTCTGCTTCTAGTCGATTAAAACGGAATTAATTCTTTTAACCACCCCCTGGATAATGAAAACAACAATCCACTGACTCAACGAAGTACCAGACTGTTAAATTAAAACCATCGCTCTTCTTAAACCGCCGTCTTCAAATGGGAGCATTCCGACGGAATCGAGCATGTTGGACAGAATGGAAAGTTGACCTTTTAATCGACTCTGCTCTGTGTATTTTATTTTGCTACTGTCTAGTAACTTCGGATATTAGCTATTAGTAATGGTATATATCAAACTGTTAATGCTTTTTGTTTCATTTGATGCAGCAAAACATGTCAAATTCCGTCCGACATGCCTGTTTCCCTCCGACATGATTTGTATAGAAAACGAAAATTGCACCATCAGTAGTCGGTTTGAAAATTTCATTGCTTGTGCAGATACTAACATTGTTCGCTTCAAATTAAAAGCTTTAATAATTGCACACTATTTTGGGTATGTGTTTGTCAATGAAATCTGTAACAAATTCCGTCCTACATGCTTCCGTCCAACATGTTCTTGGAAAAAAATGTGTAACTATTTCTAAAACCTTGTTGATAATTTTTTTCTCTCAAAACCTTAATTGTTCCTTTCTCATTAGTCCAAGTATTAATAAATTCATTTGCCAGTCAAAGAGAACCAGAATAGCAATCCGGCCAAATTCACACTTGTCCCACAACATTGGCAAAAATGTTGAAAATTTGTTTTGTCAGCTGTGTCGTAATTCTTATGTAGGAAATTGATGATTTGCAATTTTCTGGGTACACTTCCATTGTTCTTAATGATCCTGTTTATGCAACTGAAATGGCCAAGAAAACTTTAGAGCACTCGTTTGTTTTAAATAACCATGTCGACGATTAAACAGAACCTGTCGACGGAAAAGAATCTTGCCCCTTTTTACGCTAGAAATAAGCTAGAACTTTAAAAACAAGTCACTACTCCTCAGCTAATACTTCATTAAATTCATTGAAATAACTTAAATAAAGTTAAAACTTTTAAAAAACATTTTATTTTTGGTTTTTTGTAGAAAAACTTTAAGATGGTTGGACCATGTCGAACGGATTTTTTTGTTTAATTTTTTAGGTTTTTTCTTTTTTTAATTTTAAAACTTTAACATTACAAAACAACTCTTAGAACTCCGTTCATGTAACGTGTCACTTTATATCACCAGGATGTTATTAAAATTCCATCTTTGATGTTCTTCATGTGATAAGATTATTTGTTGGTTGAATTCTGTCGACATGGTCGGAACGTGAGTACCTGTAAAATTAAGCATTAAAATAGGTGTAACGCAGTTTTTTTTATTTTTTTACTTTTATTGTTGGACCGAACAACATTCAAATCATTCAACATAATAGGACCTAAACACAGTTCGAAAACAAAGAATTTTAAAATTCACTACTTTGTTGGTGACACATTTGGGGAACACAGCCAAATAGCATCCCGCCAATATCTCCAGCTAAAGACGCCTGAGTGACGTCATTGAAATATCGTCTTGAATGAATGGTTTTTGGTAATGAATATAGCATTTTGTGGGGTGTAATAATCTGCGATAACTTGCATATACATATACACAGCCATTGTGCGACTATGCTTGGTAGGGCCTAACTTTTTTTTGTCTTGTGTGACTTTTTAGGCTACCCCCCCCATACCCTAAGATAAACCCTTAATTGCTTTATAATGGCCACCACCCAGAAACACGCAAAAGCACTCAAGATATTCAAATCTGCTTGTACACAAAGTAACACAATCTGATGTACGAAGACAAACACCACACACTCCTACACACAAAAAACTTTGCCATTAAGCCTAAAATCATTTTTATTTGCATTTATGCTATGCGAAACCCGCCGCCATAACAATCAAATGACCATATATCGATACTCAGATGGGTAGTAACGAAGCAAGCGCAACATGTTATGACCCCGCGTAGTGGCTTTCAGTGCAATCTTTAGTTGCTCTAAATTTTCCCCAAAGCCGATTTTGGCCGATTTTAATATGTGATAGACAATTAAAAGTTGCATCCGACAGTACCAAAATTGTCGACCGAGAATTATTTCCAGCTGATGGCCTCTTTTATCCGCCTCACGGCTGAACTACATTGAACAAAGGAGCTGTAAACACCGGGAACCATTCCATTCCCCATCTTGAAACCATCAATTGCATTTTTGTTTTTTAAGCATTTTTGACAAAAATAGGCCAATTTGTGTTGCAGCAATTCTCAACACCCATTGATAAACAAAAGAGCCGACAAAAAACGACCCGGGAAACCTGTCAGAACCGTTTGGGAACCTCGAAAGATGTCCTTCCTTTTTGTTAAATCATCCTTTTGACCATTTTTGGAGCCACAATTTGGGGTTCCAGGCAATGATCACAACCATCAAAGTAAACAACACTGGGAACCAGTATAAACCATCTGCGAATCTTCCAAAGTGTCCACTTTTGTTTAAAAACCTAATTTTGGCCATTTTGGACCAAAATAGCCATTTGGGTTCCGGAAATGATTGCCAACCATTGATCCACAGGTGCCGAACAACCGGGAACCGCAGAAACCAGCGGAACCATCCCCAGAGTCACTTGTGGTTGAGAATCGTTATTTCGACCACTTTGGACAAAAATGCCAATTTATGGTTCAGGCAATGATCACCAATTCTTACAAAAAAGCCGAAAAAATGGGAACCATCCATCCGACACTGGGAACCATCCAAATGTCCTCACCTTTTGTTTACAAATCATATTTTGACCATTTGGACCAAAATAGCAATTTGAGTTTCAGGCAAATGCTCAACAACCATCAATACCCTAGAGTATAAACACCGAACACCTCCAGTACCATCCCAATTGTGTTTCCTTTTGTTTAAAAATCGTTTATTTTACTATTTTGGACCGAAAATCGCCAATATTGGTGTTGGGGAATGATCGCCAACCATCGATCCCACAATGGAGCCCATAACACACACCGGAACCTCCAGAACGCTGGAATCTCCAAAGTGTCCCTTATGGTTAAAAATATAATGTGACAACTTTGAACCAAAATAGCTGAATCGGATTCCAGACTGTTCAACAAACAACAACCTAATGGGCGCACAAAGGAGCCGAAAACACTGAACCATCCGACCCTCTGGGAACCATCCAAAGTGTCCACTTTTGTTAAAAATCATATTTAAAGCAAAATATTTGACCCCGGGTTTCCCCACAATGCTCAACAACCATTGGGCCTACACAAGCAGGCGAAACGCCATGAACATCCAGAAACCACTGGGAACCAACCAATGTGTCCACTTTCTGTTTAAAATATAATTTGACTATTTTTGAACTAAATAGTTGAATTGGGGTTCAGACACTGCTCAAAAACCATTGATTCACAAAGGACCGAAAACCCCGGGAACCATCCAGAAAGTCTGGGAACCATCCCAGTGCCCAATTTTTATTTTTTTAAAATCTAATTTTACCATTTTAAAAACCCAAATGCTAATTTGGGTTCCAGACATGCCCAACACCCATTAATAACACAAATGAGCCGAAAACACGGGGAACCATCCAGAACCCTCATGGGAACCATCCAAATGTCCCGTTTTTGTTAAAAATCACATTTTACAAATAGTGGAATCGAGGTTCCATAACAAAGCTTCAACCACCATTAGATACGCAAAGGGACTAAACACCTGAACCATCCATAATCCACTGGCCCATCAAAAGTGTCTATTCTGTTTAAAAATCATAATTTTTGACTATTTTGAACTAAAATGTTGAATCGAGTTCAGGCACTGCTCAAAAACCACAAGCCACCGCCATTATACGCAAGGCCCGAAACACCGGGAACATCCAGAAATCTTCTGGGAACCTTCCAAAGTGCCCCCTTTTGTTTAAATCTAAATTTGGACCATTTTGAGCCAAAAATAGATTGATCGGGTTCCAGCCAAAGCTCAACAACCATTAATATGCTAAGGAACCCCGAAAACACCGGAACCACCCAAATCGAAGGGAACCTCCAAAGTGGCCCAATTTTATTTTTTAAAAAAAATCATCATTTTTTAACCATTTTAAAAACCAAATGGCTAATTTGGGTTTCCAGACAATCCAACAACCATTAATACACCAGGATCCAAACACACCGGGAACCATCCAGAACCATCTGGGAACCACCAAAGTGTCCGTTTTGTTTAAAAATCACAATTTAACCAAAATAGTGGAATCGGGTTACAGACAAAGCTCAACCACCATTAAATACCAAAAGGGACCGAAAACACCTAACCATCAGAAAGCCACTGGGAACCATCAAACGTGGTCTAGGATTTCTGTTAAAAATCAAAAAAAAAAAATATTTTGATATTTTAACTAAAATAGTGAATCGAAGTTTCCAGGCAAACTGCTCAAAAACCACAAAGCTCAACCGCCATTAATACGCAAAGGGACCAAAAACACGGGACCCAGAAATCTTCTGGGAACCACCCAAGTGCCCACTTTGTTTAAAAATCATAAATTTTGACCATTTTTGAGCCAAAATAGTTGAATCGGGTTCCACCAAAGCTCAACAACCATTAAAACGCAAAGGAACCGAAACACGGGAACCATCAAGAAATCTTCTGATAACGCCCCGAAGTTGCTCCACTTTTGTTTAAAATCATGATTTTGACCATTTTGAACCAAATGCTAATTTGGTTCCAGAACAATGCTCACAATCATTAATAACACAACGGAGCCGAAAAAACACCGGGAACATCAGAAACCATCTGGGAACTATCCAACGTGTCCACTTTTTTAAAAAATAATATTTTGACCATTTTGAGCCAATAGTTGAATCGGGTTCAGACAAGCTCACACCATTAATATGCAAAGGAACCGAAACACGGAACCATCCAAAATCTTCTGGGAACCATCCAAATGCCCTTTTGTTTTTAAAAAATCAAAAAAAATAAAACAAATGCTATTTGGGTTCCAGACACATATTCATAACCAATAGCTAATCACAAGGAGCCAAAACAACCGGGAACCATCCAGACACCATCCAAGAATGCGCAAACATGAAATTTATATTCTTTTTCATCAATATCTGTATATGATAATGGGCCCAGCCAATTTTAACATGTTAACAATATGCAGAGAAAATACCTGCAACCAAGCATGATTTTGGTTCAATCATTAATTGCTATGGAGACACAGCTGTGGCCAGAGTGGCAGCACTGTGGCCCGATTGGCAAAATGGCCCACTGGGCCAGATTGGCAATCTCATTGAACAGCATTGTGTGGCCAGACTGGCAGATGCCTATCTGGCCCCGATGTGCAGCTGCCATTCTGGCCACGCTGGGTCTCCGTCTCCAAGCCCCACACTGTCAGATGCCAGAATGGGCACCCTGTGCACTACTCATCTGTGGCCGAATGGCCAAATCTCCTGTGTAGCCTCCTTGAGTTTTTCAACAAGCATGCTACGAACTGGGAAAAATAAAAACCCACACCATACTTTGATTATGTTAATAACAGCGCTCAATACATTTTCCTCTAATGTGATTGATTCCTTAAAGTACTTTAGATGCTGATACTATAATTTAATCTTGGTCTAGTTCTCTGTTAAAAATCTGTACTTGTTATCTTTACTTCTGTTACACTTCAAAGAGTACATGTCAGGACAAAGTTGGTTTTTTAACCTAACTAAAACATCACACATTGCAATACAACTTTTTCAAGATCAGGTAAAATGAAATAGGTAGTAGAATTATGTGTCCTTATTTGACAGACAAATAAACTATAGTGTGAAAAGACACATTGACTATCTCTTAATATTAGTCTTTGTCGTTTACACTATAATCTAATTTTAGCCACATTAAATAAGAAACATAATTTTAACAAGAGTCCTAGACAATCTGCTCTAATGCTGCTCTGTTTAGCTTCTTACTAAACACTATATTTAAGCTTGTTATTATTTATGCATACCTGAACACTTGAACATTAGAGGAGAAGGTATTAGTATTAAGGACACACCAACACTATTGTGTCATATAGTGTCAGGAAGATACGTTTATTTAATATTAGGGGTGATTTATGATCTATGCCTCTTTGAATCTTGATTGATGGTGATATTGACTATTGTTTTCACATCTCCCTATGCTTTACCCTAATAAAATTATTTTACATTTTAACCCCGAGTCATGCTATCCAGTTCGTACATGTGGAACTGTAATTTTGTGAACATTTCATATCACTCTTGCAACACAAGGTTTTGCTAATATCTCAAAATTGTATGAGATTCCAAAATCGGTGGTCATTTTTTAAAATGGTTTCTTGGATGAGTTCTATGGGGGTCAAGGTTTACACTGTTTTATACAGGGGGAAAAATACAAGGGGTCACAATGTGTTTAAAGTAACCAATCATTGTCAGTACCTTTCAAGGATTACAGAAAGGTATAGTTTGTGCCTTACCTGAAGTTATAGTACAAGAGTTACAGTACAAGGTAAAACGGGTTCAGGTCACACTGGGGGTAAATTTCAGATTCATCGGTTGTTCTAAAAACGGGTGCCAATTGTTTCGTCTTACTGTACAGAAGCCGAAATATAAAGGTCGCGTTGTCAATGACGTTTTGAATAATAATTAAGAGGGCAGAATTGGCCATGGTCACAGGGTCTATGGGAACCACCAGTCTACTCTACAAGTCTCACTTTGAAAGGTGAAACACAGAATCTAATATACTTTTCTTATTTAGTATGAACCCAATGAACGATTTAAACCATTTCACAAAATCGGAACCATTCTCTAAATAAATGACCTTGAACTTCTTGGGCCTATTGTACTAAACAATAGGTCGTAAATAGGCAAACTATACATTTTTAGAAACCTATTAGCAAACCCCGAACAGACTGGTATAAATTTTAAAACAATTAAACACTTTTAATTTTACTATTGTTTACCACCATGTAACAAATTTTTTTTTGCCCCCTTATAAAACCTCCAAGAACACATTTTAAAAAATGCCAACACCCCCTGATTTTCATATTCTCCATGAACTTCTGATAGAAAAACTTGTGTCAAAATTGTATATGAAAAAACTAAACCAAAACAACCATGACATTTCCCATGTACTACAGTGTTTTTCTACACTAACTTAAATGTTACTTACTTCTTTTTATTCTTATTTAATATAAACATGATTGAAAGTCCTAATCGTGTAAGTCTGTTTTTGGCATCTTTAATATTATAATGCTACCAGTGCATTATTCCACAACTTAAATAAGCTGAAAATACCATCTTCAGACGTAATACAAATGCGCCTTTAATGCACAAAGCAAATTACCCAATACAAATGGTTACTTATTATCATGCATAGTTAAAATGATTTGATGTGAACTCTCTGCAAAATGCACCTGAATCTGACTTATTTTGTTTGTGGTCTTTGTAAAAATAAATTCATTTTTCATGCGATAAGGACTTCAAGTGATAAGGCCATCAATGCCATCATGGTGGCCTATGCAAACCTTATATCTACCGTTGTATTAAATTAGTAATTTGATTTTTACACAGAACCACTCAATTGTCAAATTTTATGAAAAAACATTTAAATCAATATTTGAAGGGAGAATTGAATAGAATCCTAGTTTATTTTACCATGTTCAATTTCAAAGGAACAACAATTATTTTTTCTGGTATATAGTTTAAGTTCAATGTTTAATCGGCAAGGTGCCCTAATGGATGTATACTCAGGTGTCACATGAATTTGCAAATGGATCTGTGAATCCTTAAACATGCAGTTTAATTGAGAGTAACGCCTAACTTCGATCTGTTGGTTTCTTGCTTCCCTAATCTCACTCTACACTTTGCATGTAATTGCCTATGTTCATTAAACGTTTTTGTGTCAATGCTAAGACTATTATGTGTGTGCATCACTCATTATGGTTGCTTTACAAATTATGGTAAAATCATGAGCATATTATTTCTTAATGTCGTAATATCAATTAAGCATAACATTGTTTACCAACAGCTCAATTCCACACAGTCCATGCTCAGTTCAGTTATCTGCTTTTCATCAATTGTCAAAGGAAGTGTGTCTATTATGGTCTGATTAGGTATGAATGGTGGGTAAGTCACAACTTTGAAAAACATATACATTCATCATGTAACGTTGACTAATATACAACCGTTTTCAACCATTTACGCTTCAAATTAGGCTAATTTCGTCCCACTTGATCATACTAGACAATGTTTAAGACTTTTATCCATAAGGTTATTGATAATAACACGATTTCACATTCAGTAATATGTGACAGCCACAAGGTTAGACATACTCTACAATATTGTTTAGCCTTGCCCCAAGAAGAGACCACACAGTGGGCATATTTTTAACCTTGTCTCCAGATTGCAGTATAAGCCACTGGTGATTGGGGGGTGGACATCAGTTAATTATTATAGGCGGATCAACAAGTACAACCGTTTAAGCAATCACTATTATTAGTGCTACTTTGAACCATTTCGTGTGAACATTGATTTGCGTGAAATGAGATTGGCAAACCCACAGCACTTCTACTAAGTCCTAAGATGAAAATTGACTTGAAAACATAACCACTGCTATTTGAAAGCATAAAAGTTGAAAATGAAACCAAGTATGGTCAGGTGAAGAACCAAAATGAGTATTACTACAGGAACCTCCATCATCACGTACACGCAGGATAACGCGAAGTTGTAAACCAAACCAGCTTGGTATACCACAGTCTAGCTCTCAATCTCATCTTCACTCCTTTTTCCCTTTCCCCAAAACGGCGAGAATGGAATGACCTACCTTGAAAATATTACCATCAATAACCAACACAACTCCTCAAAGCTGCACTGCAAAGTCATCTGCAGTTGGAAACGAGCAACCCCCACATTCGTTCTGAGGTTGCTCAAGTTTAGCTTTTCAGAGTATTTTATCCAATCTAGCCACGAATGTCCAAGGACAACCCCAGCTGTGAATTGGAGAGTGCGAATATTTAAGTTGACAACATAACTATCAGCTAGCCAAGGTAAAACTTTAAATTTACTGCCAATGGGTTATCAGACTATAGGCTGCAAATGCATTGACTCTCTAGGCCAGCATTGATATGCATGGCTTTCAGCTTTCACCCAGCATGCACTACATTTAGGACAACAGACAAATCGCCATAATCTTTGCCTACCAACACAATTCATGCCAAAAACACCAAAAGGGCCGAACAAAATGCCCCAAAACGCAAACATCTGCTCAGAATTTAAAAATCCACAACATAACTTTTCAAAGAAATGTCATCTTGCATACCTGCAAAGTTTCAAAAGAATTGGACAAGACACGCGAGAATAGTTTATGAGACAATATTGGGTTTCCTCCTCTAATTTGCTACGTGCTGACATTTGAGATCTATATATATAGGCCTAAAAGTGGGTTGCCCTGGAAAATTTTAATTTCTTCATTAGAATCTGATGCACCTGGGGACCACAAAATTGAAAAGAACACTAATAAAGAGGGTTTCGAAAAATATATAGTTTGTATAGGCGGATGTGGTGATTCCTTACGGGGTGTACAGGGAGACTAAAATAACCTTTGTTTCAAAAGCTATTAATGCAAATTTTATTTACTACTATTAATAGTTCATTTTTTTCACTTTAAACTGATGCTTACATATAATGTACAACGTGATGCCATACATTTGAATCTTTGTTTTGATGATTTTTGACCATTTAGATATAGTTACAAATATTGTGTATGCTATATTTGATTACACACTTAGTCTAGATGGGGAAAAACATCTGGCAGATGTTATCTTTGCTTATGAAGTCTAATAATGCAAATAGATCATTCACTTTTTCCATTGTTTTAATGGCTGCAATGTTTAAGATAATTAAGTTGACATAAAAAAGATATCCTTGCCTACATCAAATAATAATTTAAAAAAACAGCAAGTAAACTTGTGCGACCCCCCTGGCACTTGTGGCAGTATACACAAGTGGTTAGTTGGCACAGTTGTCAGTTGGCAGGGCATCAAAATTCAATAAATTGTTTCTCATGGAAATTATTCTAGAAATGTGAGCGTTTCTGAAAAGATTTGAAAGCCTAACCAAAGGTGAAAATGACCAGAGATGACCTTGACCTTGGTATGTGACCTTGACCTCCTAACATAGAAGGAACCCTGTATTGCAACTTCGACCCAAGTTAGGTGTTGTAATCGGACTTCAAATTTCTTTCAAAGACGACCAGAAAACAAAAAACAAACTGAAACAAGGACCTCAGTTGACCTTTGACCTGGTCAATGACCCTTTGACGCATAATCCCAATATAAAGGAAAGGAACCCCTATTGCACTTCACCCCAAGTCTGAGTTTAATCGGAGGCTTAAATTTTCGATAGGATAAGGAGAGGAGAAAAAAACTAAAACCTAACCAAACTGATAATACGGACATGCGCACCCCCTCGCAATATCCCCCTATGTTTTCAAGCCAGGTAGTAGAGACCAGCCTGTAGATCCCGGGACCAAACTCTGGAGACAAGATTTGAAGAGTCTTGGGGGTTCCCGATCAATATTGAAGGTTTTTTGATTGGGCTTCGCCGACTTCAATGTTCCGGACTTTGAGGAAGGGGAAAACAAAGTTAACACGGGGGTAAAATTTATTTAGCAACTTTTAACTAGTTCAAAGGTGTCTGCCCTTTGAAAGCAAATGGTCAGACTAACATTTGATCTATTAAAAGTTGCACAATTGAATTTGGTACATGCACAAAACATTAATTAGACACTCTTTAAAATCGGTTTACTGAACGATTTGACCTTGACTGAAAGTGGCAGTGACCTTTGGACATTTTGGCCATAGCGTCCTCATTGAAGTCGGACCGATAACAAACTATACATTTTTTGATTCCGTATGATACGGCGAGTAATTTGACATGCATATTAATTCAATTGCGAAAGTTCTCAATTTTTACCCCCGTGTTTTAACTTTGTTTTCCCCTCCCCAAATGCCGGAACATTGAAGCGGCGAGCCCAAGTCAAAAACCTTCAATATTGATATGAACCCCAAGAAGCCTTCAAATCTTTGTCTCCAGAGTTTGGTCAAGGGATCTAAGGCTGGTCTTTAATCTAAGGAGGATAATAATGTTTTTTTCATAATTCTGCTCAACAAACTTGAGTTTTCCCGTTAGACTGTCTAGGTAGTATGAAACACCGTCATTGTAAATTTAGTAGACATGACTGGTAGAAAACAGACAAAGTTTGAAGTAGAGAGTACGGTGGGATCGACCCAATGAGTAATTAATTATGACATGTAAGTTTAGCGTCACAAATACAATTTGTTTCCTTTACTGCTACAATGCAGCATATTTACAGGTAGCAATACTAGAATTACATAGAATATAAGATGTGACAATGAGAGGTAGTATTGATGAGGTTAATAATTTAATAGACCAATCAGAAAGTTGGAAGTAGTTGCAGAAAGAGGTAGGATTATGACAATCAGAAAAGGAGGATGTACCACACTGCCTGTGATGTAGGGGTGTTCCTGATACTGAGGGGATGTTGGCGGAATTTGCATGGTCTAATTAATCTTAAAATTTAATATATTGAACCAATAATTTAGTACTTATCACACAATGCAAGCTATTACGATTTATATAAGAAAGAAGGATGAAGTTAGTTGGTCATTATTTTATGACAAATAAGTTAATAGACAGAACGTGGTAATATTGGAATGTATAATCTGGGAAAATTCCTCATGTTAACTAGCTAAGTATTTTGAGATCCCAGATGGGAACGACTCACATCCTCCCGGTACTGAAGTCATCTGATAAGTTACTTTCTTTTATCATTGTTTGAGTGAAAGCAAATCTTCTGATAATACATTAAAATCCTTTTGGTCACAATTACCCCCTCCTTTTAAAACAAAAGCTCCGTTTGCTAAATAGTATAAGATTAAATATAATTAAGTTGAAACATAAAGGTAATAGTTACATGAGGTTCATTTAACTGGAATATAAAAATGTGCTAGCAACTGGTGACCCTAGGTTCGGTTTGGAAGGTCAAGATTTAGTACACTGCTATAAAGTTCATGTGGTAAGTCCATACAGATATTACTTCTGGGAAAGTGCAACATACACAAACCTATGTCAATTGAAATGGTGTGCTTCGATACTTCTTAAGGAATACATAAAATGAATAAAAAGGATCATTTTAAAGTTAGATACAGGGTGGAGTACATGAATATTAATTGCGGTGCGCAGCATACCTACATGTAAAATAAAAACAATAGGCCATACAAGTATAGAATAATACAGGGTTGTCAGTTAATATTTAAATATAATGGCATAAAAATTTAACAAAGTTGATCAGGTTTTCCACTAACAAATTCTTGCCATACATATATGTAAGAAGCAGTGTTCAAGTGGCCGCGTCCCACCTAAACACCCAATGCCTTGTCGACCAGTTAAGGTATATAAACAAAAAGAAATTGTTGTGGCTAATATTATAATAGTTCTATTCTTTTTTATTGGCTTTTCGTTTTGTACGCCCGGTCAGGGGTCTTGTTAAATGGAAGTTCTGAATTATATTTTATTTTATATTATCGTGGGGGATCTGTTGATTCCAGTTCCCAAGTACGCTTTGACAATCCTTGCCATTTCACTTTATAATAGCGTGTTCCTTTATAATTTACACAGCGTTCAAATTTATCAATCTACATACCAAGCCTATCCTGGTGAGGATTGGATCTGTGATAGAAATTGTCAGCTTGGTTGTGACGTTTCTTGAGAAGTGGTTGCTTTCTCATACTAGTGCCCCATACCGTGGGACACATGGTCTCAGATCTGTCTTGATTTTGTTGTTCTTGTAACCTGCTTAGGTTTGTCTATGGTTCACTTGTCATGTTGGTCATTTGGTCAGCTTGGCCATCGGTGGCCTGGTCAGTTTTGGCATTTTCGCCAGGGAACTGGTCCGCGTCCAGTTCCATTTCATCCTCATTTTTATTTCAATTCTTTGAGGAGGGACATTTGTCGGCCTATTGAGGGATCAAAGTAAGCTAAAATAGGGCTGAAGTCTGTTTGTGAGAATGAACGAATTACTAGAAAATTGTCACTGACACTTTATCAGTGTAATTGGAAATGTCATTGGTAATACATAAGTATACGGTTCGAAAATTTTCTGAAGAGGTCGTCTTCGCCTGACCTAATATTTTTTTTTCTCTGAATTTTGAACAGCATTGTCCTTCGCGTGTCAGGATTCTAATTTCTGGAATTTCCTCTATATTGAATGATTGTCATAAACCCCAAGGGTTACTACAGCGGTCCAGGATTTTGCATGAAATGGTATAACATGGTATACTCATATCATGTACACCCCCCCCCCCCCCCCCCCAAAATCTCTTTAAGGAGAAATGTGATAAGCTTTGATATTAAGAGACCCTATTCAAACTTTTAACTTAGTGCGCATTTTGGTAACTTTGGAATCGCCATTAGTAATTTTTTTCAATTCTTGTCCTTGCATTCGGCACAAAGTAGTAATAAATTCTCATCATAGGGAATACATTTCATATGTGTGCTGTTCAATCTTTTCTACCTAACATTCCTTGTCTCTACTCGGGGAGAAAGGATTTGTGATGACAAAAATAGGATTCTCGGGAAAAGCAATTCCTACTGTTGTGACGTCTCTTGTAACGTTTGCGACGGGTTGCCATTTTTGGCCTTTTAGTCTGGCTCAATTGCCGGGGAACTGGTGACTTGACTTCCAGACCATTCTCAATCTACTCTGTGTTCGCCTTTCAGGTTGATAAAGGGGCCTGGGCCTAATCTGTGACGGATCAAAATAGGTTCCAGATTTCATGTCGAATGCACAAGGGACTATCTGTTGAATCTTTACTTTTCAAGTTTCAATATCAAAATGCCTAATACAGGCATATGCGAATGAGAGTGATTCCTAAACATACTGACAGGAAATTAACAATTGTATATTACATTATGCTAGGTAGTTACCACAGGATGATATATAGAATCATTTGGTTATTTCTGTATAACGAGCCTACATATACATGCCTTTACACATAATAGGGTATTAAATCCAAACAGACCAAATTACTACCTTAATAACACAATCAGATTTATAAGCAAAGTACCAAAAGTTCAGGTATAATATCTTCATAATGATGATGCTCTTGGTATGGAACTTACTTCTTTGGAAAGTCGAATGTGATGGAAACAGGCACAAAAAATGAAATCTTGAATGAAGTTGTGTCCTTTGGGTCCATCTGGAAATTTAGAGGTTCTTGTTCTCCGTCTTGCTCGTCAAGTTTACACGTTCTGCATTCCGCGCCGCTGGAGTCAGTTCGAACAGGACTGTTGAGATCCATACTTTTGAAAACATTCTTGCGTCGGGACTTGAATCATAAACAGGTGATCGAGTTCATAGATGTGGGGTTAGATGATGACTTTTGGGTGGACTTTGAAAAATCCCATGGTATGAGCGATTACGATTTTCCTACCCTATACAGGATAATTAACCAGCGCGCCTGTTGCTCGCCGTTGCTAACAGACAGTACCGACTAGCTGCCATATCGGTAGCGGGATGTCAACCCCGGCCTGACTTGTGGTATCACTCTTCTAAATAGAGTCATATTACTTATGATTGGTGTCATGGAGAGTTGGGATCCGTCATCAGCAAATTAAATCTTTCCAAGTTCTCCATTCAATTGAGAACTATGATTGCCATCACGTAAAGTTTGATTCTCGTCAATTATGGCCGAGATGGGATTCTCCACCAATTATGGCTCAAATTCGGATTCTAAACCATAGGACCCAAAGGTCATTGCAATACAATAGGCATTAACTGGTAGAAAACAGACAATGTTGAATTCGAGAGGTTACGGTGGGATCGACCCAATGAGGTAATTTAATTATGAATGTAAGGTAGAGTAACGATACAATTTCTGTCCTTTACTGTACATGCAGCTATTTAACAGGTAGCCATACTTAGAATTACATAGGAAGATAAGAGTGACAATGAGAGGTAGTACGGATTGACCGGGTAATCATTTAGGATAGACAATGGTAGGAAAGTGGGAAGAGTAGTTGCAGAGAGTGTAGGATTTATTGACCCAATCAGTAAAGAGGATGTCCCACACTCCTGTGATTGTAGGGGTGGGGTCCTTGATTATTGAGGAGGAGTTGGCGGAAAGGTGCATGGTCTAATTAATCTTAAATTTTGGACATAATTTAACCAAATATTTATTACTTATCCACACATTGAAGTTTTACGATTTGTATACTAAGAAAGGCAGGATGAAGTGGTTCATTATTTAGACAAAAAGTAATAGCAGAACGTGGTAATTGGAATGTGATAATATCTGGGAAAAGTCCCTGTAACTAGCTAAGTATTTTGAGATCCCAGATGGGAACGACTCACATCCTCCCGGTGTTACTGATGTCATTCTTGATAAGTTTACTTTTTTTTTATTTGTTTGAGTGAAAGCAATCGTTATAATACATAAAATCATTTGGTACCAGTAGAGTGTCCCACATCCTTCACCTGCCATGGTTGTTAGCGTAATTACAAAATTAATTATATCATTGAGAAGAAACCTGGTTTGTGTCAAATGAAAGTGGAAAGATCAGGCTTTCAAAGGGACCAATATGATAGGGCGTGTAGGGTTATCCATCTTCATATCAAAAACAACCAGGAAGAATGTTCATGTTTTAAGAAAAATGTCACAAAACCACCTTAAAGAGGTGGCCCACCTGAGATGCATGGCCAGTTGAATTTGTAACTTTTCTTCAACTAAATCCATTTTCAACATGTGATTCAATGTTGAGATGCATCCAAATTTCATCTCGGGTTTGAAACCAGTTGAAAGTTCAATGGTGATTCAACATTGCGAATATGTGCCTGCTGGGGTAGAGTTAGGTGTAACTCTTAAACCCAATCCCTAAACTATAAGTCACAAGCACTAGGGGGGACAGCCAAGGACATAAAGTATGCCCCAATTTTGTTAACACTGAGGTATTGCAGATAATGCTACCGTACCAGGGCAGTTAGAGTGAATGTCTTTCGTGCAATAGCTTCAATTTACTCCAGTTGCATAACCAGTGGGGGGGGAGGGGGGAAGGGCGGCAGACTCCCTGGACAACTAATAAATGGGGGACGAAGAAGCAAAAAAGGGACGAAGGGAGGAGAGGGAGAAAGAAGGAATAGGGAAAGAGAAAGGAAAAGAGGAGGTGGACGCAGTATGACCCCCCTTCAGATTTCGAAACGACCCAGTGAGCACAGCAATCTGGAAATGAGCGCATCAAGGATGCTGTGGCTACTCCAGTGGATGGGTTGATTTGTGCAATAAGTTGGAGGTACAACCAATAAATGGCATTGGCAAGTGTTAATTCCCATCAATTTGTTCATTGTAACCTTACCACTGACTCCATCAACCAACGGACACCACCACCACCGCCCTCACCGAACCCATTGCATCCTGTGCCCAGCAATTATCCTGACTAACCCCACCCTGTCAAAACCAACAAACTCACAATCCATTGGACGCTTGGTACCAACCATCAAATTACGACTTTGTCCTTGTTCACCATGACTAAAAACATTCTACTTGCTAAGGGGTCCAAATATCGCCAATACTGGTTAAGGGTTAGGATTTCCACTTGCCATACTTGTTTAGGGCGGTGCTTTTTAGAGTCAAATATGAAGACCTAGAACACTCTAAGAAAAGTGCAAATGGTTCTAAATTTGTTCTCTATATGGAACCCTGTAAAAAAATTCTTTAAATGCTTGTATTGCACCTTTTATGGTTCTGTTAGGACCTTTTGGGTTATAAGATTTTAAGAAACCATTTTGAGGGTTCCATCTTGAGGGTTCCATATAGAGACAAAAACGGTTCTAAGAAACCATACTTTTTCTTAGAGTGAAGGGAGCACAAGAAGCTGGATGGGAGCTGAAATACTTCCCGTAAAAGTGGGGTCCAGAGGATCATCAACCATTACTCTGCAAAACTTCAAATTCCTTGAGCTGACAAAAAGGAAATCAAGAAGGCACGGGGCTCTGTAGCCGGAAATGGCTCTTACAGATCCTTACATTGTGGCTTATGTACAAGAAACAACAAGAATTTTGGTAGTTGGGAGTTAGGTGCACAACTACACATGCCCCCAGTGGATGATTACAGGCAGAGGACAAACATAGTAATATTAAGTATGTCCTGTGACCAGTCTTGCCTTGAATAAAGCTTGCTTCCTGTTGTGTGGCAGATGGCCAGCCTATTTTATGGTTTCCATTCTAAGGAACGTAAGTCCAAGTTGGGAACGACTTGGCACGTTTTGCTTGCACTCGCATCAAGTTCCTAGCTTCACAGATAAATATTGCACAGGCTTCACATACATAGAGGGAAGAAAAGGAAACATTTCACAAATGCCATGGACACGGAGTTACTGCAAATGGAGAAGGAGGGTTCCCGGGACCCAAAGGGCTCAACCCCACTTACCACCCGTCCAAGTATCGTGGGAAGTCATAGTAGGATGCGAAGAAAGAATGGATTACAAGGATGTTGTATAAGCTTGGGCGTGACATTATGAATACCACCAATACTCTGCACGTCATAAAAAAAAACATGATGCAAAATCAAGCCAGGTGCAGCCACACCCCACCATGGCTTGCTATCCCCCTTGTTAGGGACTTTGTGCGAATGAAAACCCATGGTCGCGCATTGATATCCCCATGTCAATGACCAGTAACCCCCACCTCTGATCACTCCATAAACTATCAATTCCAACCTGGAAAACCATGCTGATTTCCCTTCCTCAGCCACCAAGTCTCTCACTCTATCAACCACAGGACTCCCACAACCCCATCAACCATCTTCTTTCCTGCAGGATTCGATGTAGAGGGGTTTTTACATGCACAAAATGCATGCTTGATAAACTTTGGCGCTGTGCATGCAGAATTTTTCCCTGTGCATGTAAAATTTTTGTATTTTTCAGCCCATTTGTGGACAAAAAATCAGGGGTTGTGCATGTAAATTTTCTAAAAATCGACCCATGCTTCCAGACTGTCAACCCAGGACTCAATAAAAAACAAATACATCGGTCCTCGGACCGCTTGTGTCGCATGCCGTCGCGGGTCGGTTTGTTGAATGATAGGCCTAACAGACCTTTGATCTGATATGGTGACCTTTGACCTCAACAAATGAGGGATCACCTGTTGGCCAAAGTATGAGTAAGTTTGGTGCAAGTGAACTAACTTTTCATATGAGGTCAATTTGTACTTTTCAGCTCTCTTTACAACTTGACCGCACATGACCTTTGACATTGGCAGTGTGACATTTGACCTAAGGCCCTACAAAAAAATTTCTGGCTGCCTGGGACCTTCAAAAGAAGGGGGCACAAAATTGTTCTGTCAAATATGTGCATGAAGTGCACATCACAGCACATTTAGCACAAAGTCCTTACAGCTGGCCCAGTATTTTGTACACACTCTTGTGCAATCTGAGCCTGTATGTGAACCTTTTTGTATAAACTTGGGGTTTTTTTTTGTTTAATTTTCCTTACTTTGAAAATTTTCTGCAGTGTCAATTTTTTTCTGGGACATGCGGTTCACATGTCGGGGGATTTTGTAGGCCTTTTGACCTGATAAACAAATGAGGGATCCCATTTGCAACTATGATTCAAGTTGTGGTGCAATTGAACTTCAACTTTTAATATGAGGTCATTTTACATTGCAGCCTATTACCAATGACCCAAATGACCGTTGACCTGGCATGTGACCTGTGGGACCTTTGACTCATCAACACGTGGGGGATGCCAATGTTGCACCTGTGACCAAGTTTGCTTTCAATCATCAAAGTATGTGGATTAACCAATCAAATGGTAAACCTTTTTCACCAAACAGGACATCAAACAGACATTCAACAAAGACAAATACAGGGACAAAGTGATCCCGATGTGTCTTCCTGCCTTGGGCAGGCGACACAAAAAGCATTTTTCATGAGCCTGTCAAACTGGAGTATAAAGGGGCGGCTGCATTGCAACGAGAGAGTTCCACATCAGGTTACCCCGAAAAAAAAAATCGAAAGTACTGATTTTGCCTGATGGTAAAGATTCCATCAACAATTATCCACACCTGAAAGGATAGCTGAGAAAAGTTTCTTTGGTACAAAAATTGTGGAAATTTCTAATTTTCGTATAGGAGCAAATACGAAATTCAGCCTCTGTTTATATTGAAATATAAGCAAATCAAAATCACCCTTCCTCTTCGGTTAAGACAGTCTGTAGATAAATACAAGGTAAAAGGTCACTGAGTGTTAATATATATGAAATTACTATAATGACACAATATTTGGGTTGCCTCAAAATCTCTCGATGCACCTTTAATACAATGGTTGTCTTGTGTTTGTTTGAATTTTGGTTTTCTCATAAACCTAGTAACTGTTTTGCTGTCATACCACAATCTCAAAACACCATTTCTTTACCATCAGTAAATTCTATACTCATGTTGCTTGCGAAACATTTTTTAACTTAAAATTTATTCAATTTCAAATGCACACCACAACTACACACCAACCCACTATGAAGTTGTCCATAAAAATGTTGATTCTGAGTGTGTTACCCTCCCGCATCGTTTTTTATACTATAACCACCTGCGTCAAAATTTCAATAATGCCAAAATAATTCAATATTTTCAATATTGTTTTCACCAGGTTTAGCAATTGGAAACATCTATTTTTGTTTAATTTGTGAAACACATTTTTGACAACTTTGAAACAAAACCAGGCTTTTTTTTCTGCAGCCCTACCTTTTTGTACCAGTGGCTTTTAAACAACACACATTAGATCAATAATAATGAAATGATCCGATGAAATAATGAAAATTGAAAAAGTCGCCTCATCAACCAGGAAAAAAAGTAACGATAAACTCGGAATTGACTTTCATGGGCCGCAAACAAAGTTTACAAGTGCCTTGAATTAAAACAAAACGGGGGTATTTAAAGCGGCACTGGCACATTTTCACAAAATATGAAATTTCTTCAATTTGCTCTCAAATGATAGTCTAGGTCATTGGAAGAACAGAGATATATTTTACACATAAAAATAACATACCCCAAAACAGATAGGGACATTGATATGAGGATAAAGACATCCAGGTAATTTGTAGGCCAACTTCTACGTTTTCCATAACTTTAATCCACAAATGTGTATATTACATGTACATGAATATTTTTGACTCGTACTCACTGATATTAAAGCCACAAAGGTTATAGACGATCAAACAGTGTGCATAGCGTGGGAAACATGCATACGGCGTGCGTGTTCTTGTGTTAAACGCCATTTTCGTCGTCTGCTGAATTTAACGTCGCCGGCGACGTTAAATTATAAAATCGTTCTGTTTACCCATAAGGAAGCTGATTTGGTCTTAACCATTTCGGGTGAGGGCTTTTGTATATAAAAGCCTTACAACCATGCAAAAATATCGATTTTGAAAAATCTTGAGGGCGCATTATTTTTCAAATGTGCCAGTGTCTCTTTAAAGAATTATTTCTATAAAAGTATAAAAATACAGCAAGTAAACTTGCATCATCCCCCTGGCAAGATGGCAGTCTGGAACATGACCTCAGATGACCTTTGACCTTTGTCCATGACCTTTGACATCATGCACATATGAAAGAACCCCTATTACACCTTAACCCCAAGTCTGGTTTCGAAAAACGAAAACCTAACCTTGGTTTATAGAAAAGCTAACCAAACTGGAACACACACATACACACACACACATACGGACATGCGTGCCTTCGCAATATCCCCCTCTGCTTTTCAAGCCAGGGGGATAAAAATCAGTTAAAACATTTTTGCATCAAGTATGAATTAGAAATTCAAAATATTTTTTTCCCCACCTTTTGATATGGTATTCCCGGGATGGTATTCTATCAAATTCGTAGCTGCATGCTGCAACTTGGCTGCAGTTCATCAAAAGAGTTTATACTGCTGCAAAAATCTAGGACGTACATGTAAGATCTTTACATAGCTCAATTCATCGGGTTGCAAATAGTGTAACCCGAAACAGACTTGAAGTTGTGAATGTGAGGGATCGATTGGGACCTGGGTAGAAATGTATGATATTATGGCTTAAGTACGGTCAACAAAAGAAGACTACTTGATTGACAAGGTTGCTAGAGTCTTGAGAATCGGCGGATCATAATCACAAATGCATCAGACGGATGTGAGACAGGTCGTCGCCGTTATAATTAGGTCGTCATGTGTTTTGCGGTTAGAATTAAAGTTGACAACTGCGGTATCAGTTTACTTTTTAGCTATTTAAAATTGTTGGGTTTATTAAGTGGGGGCACAGGGATTTGTGTCGGTTGATTACATGTATGATTAATGATAATTCTGTGGACTTGATCATGTTACTAACTATCTTGGGGGGAATGCGGATTTGCGCGGATTTGGGACTTTTTTTGCGCGGATTAGCGAGGAAATTGCCGATTTATCGGGGTGCGCGGAAAAACGCGGGAAATTGGCCGAAAATTCGCGCGCGGAATTGAGTTTTTCAAACGCGGATTCCCCGGGACCCAAAGTATGATGACAAGTGGGACAAAAAATCCTGGAGGCAATTTCTTAGTTATGGTAACTGTGACAACCCCTCCCAAGGAGGAAATGCTTACTTAATAAAAGAAAGGAAGGGGATGTTTGACAATTTGAGCAACATGAAAATTTGTTTTTATTATAAAAAGTAAAAAAAAAAAAAAAAAAAAAAAATGAATGGAATATTTGCCACAGCATTGAATCGATGCGATACTCCACAGTTAATAAGCATCAATTTCCCTTCAAGGCCTTATCATGTGGTGGTTGTAACGTGTCAATGTGTATTGAAACAGAAATTCCATGTTAGACCAATGAAAGTTGATTTTAGTTCATGTTGGGAGATTTGTAAAAGGTGACAAGGTCTGATTTTATTCATTATTTTACCTGTATTTCCATTATTCACATCCAAAGGCTTGTGAATACCCTAAATACCATTTATAATATTTATTACATATAAAACAAAGTTTGCCAAGTGCCTAGGTACATTGTAAACAAAAAATGGATTTTGGCAGGTTTTTTCTTTAAAAGTTCAAAACCAGTTCAAGTATGAGGACAAGCGGGACAAAATTCTGGAAGAAATTCATTATGGTATAATGTGACACCACTCTAAAGGGAACAAGTTCTTAAAATGAACAGGAAGGGATGCTTGAATATTTTGAGAAACTGAAAATTTGTTTTTATTATCACGTTTTCAAGAAAAACAAATTTTTCACAAAATAATTAAATATTTGCCACAGCGGGAAATATGATGCACGCTCCAACAAGAATCAATTTCCCTTGGTCTTAAGTCCCAAATATTGGGACTAGGTCAGGGGAAAAGTCATCCCAATCAGAGGGTAAATAAGGTCCAAAAACAGCTAATTTTGCATGGTTATTTTCATCATTCCAGTAGTTGCATTCCAGCACCCAGGGTGAGGTAGACGTTTCATATAGAAGTCCCGTGGATGCAAATGAGGTATTACCATTTATTCCGTCAAGCACTACTGCACAACGTCATACAGAGCATGACGGAATCAATTGTAATACCTCATTTGCATCCATGGGACTTCTATATGAAACGTCTACCCAGGGTGAACTTCAGTATTGTGAGCATTTTCAGCAACTAGATCTCATATAACACAGAGAGATTTACATACCTGACTATTGCCTTGTTAGTAAATATGTCTGCATGGCAAGTATAATATTGATCCTTTTCAATTTATCTCTGTCAACTCTCGCCATGCAGTCTGATGATGCAGATACTCTTAAGTTCACATAAATGACAGAAAGCACAATAATGGGCACTATAACATTAGCAATTTTTTTTAATGTCGCATATTTTTACTAAATTACTGAATCCCCCAAATTACTGTGTTAATATGTTTATATACCTGTATATATATATATATATATATATTGAAGATAATTTGAATGGGTTCTCAAACACTTTGACAATTTTTCAGAAACATTACTTTAATATTTCCGTCAAATTTGACGGAAAAAACCTACCATTCAATAACAATGTTTCTAAAAATGTTCTCAAGCATATTTTTAAAGGTATTCCATTATTGTTGATTAAATATCATGTTTAATACCTATTTGTCCATGATTTACATAATTTTTTGGGCAAAAAGCCATACCATTGGTTTTCTGGAGGGCGACAAACAGTCAGTGCTATTGTGACTGTAATCCATCATGGACACCACTGTCACAATAGCAATATTTATTAGCCACTTGGGGAATAACTTCAAAAAGTTTATCAGTTGTCTTTATTGTTTCTGTAAATGGGCAATCAATTTGGATAATTTAAAACAAAAAAATATGAGAAATCATCGTTTTGGTATATGCATAAATAAGAAATAACATTTGCTATTGTTACCTCCGTCAATATTTTGCAATAACAATAGCATTTTTCAAATCTCGCGGGAACAAACAGCCAGTCCCGAGATCGATCAACATCTATCAATTTCCATCATGGCTGGTGGTCAGTCATGTCACGGCAGTGCGAAATTGAATAAGGTATGTTTACTTTTTTTTATAATCATTCCGTCAATAATATTACAAGTAACAATAGCACAGAATGGTGCAGTTTATGGGCCACGAAACCTGAGCGTGTGTGTAGAAATTCAATGTAATTGTGCTTGTTTGTATTCACGATGGATGATCATGCATGGTATCCCACATACTGTATAATACAACGTGCCTGATGTTGTTTTGTTTCCCCCCCCGCAATGGGGGGAGACCTGCATGGCGCATCCAATTTCGATCCCGTATTTTACCGCTAACGTTACTACTTATTTGACGGAATTTGTTTAATCGTGACAGCATTTGGATGGAGGCCCTGCTATTTGACGGCAAATGTTGCTAATGTTATATATATCGTGCTTCTTATAGCAATACCCAATGTGGCAGTTTTCATCACCATTTCAACCGTTTCTACTATAAGATATTGGTTAAAAGTTACCCTAACGGGCGAGGAGTGCTAACGTGGCCATCCGTCTTAACATGTCACATGGCAGTATTGTTATGTTTTTGTTTTTACAGAATTGGTAATTTTACAATATGATTTTAGCCAATGGTAAACCTTGCGGCTAATTTGTACTGTGTAGTATTCAAACCATAGGGAACCAATCTCTGCAATACTTTGTTCTAAAAAAATTTACACATTTCCTAATACCCACATGGTATTTCTTCTCAAACCTAAACTTATCCTGATTCCCTAAAATAATTAAATGGAAAAAGTTTATAATTTTTTTTTCCCCTTAATATGAAAGTAGGGGTGCTTATGGTAAAATTAAACTATTAACACCAGTAGTAATAGGAAGATTTTTTTTTTTCCCCTTGTGGTAGGTTGTTTCTGGTCCCATTATTTTGCTTTCTGTCTTATACAGATGTACTTTTGCCTGTACTGATACTTTCAAATTTACTGTTTTTAAAAACCGTTTTCCTGCTAATCTTTGGAAAAATGACATTTTATATTTATCAACCCATCACCACCCACCCCGACTTTAGGCATGCTACATGTAGTTTTAGACATACCTGAATACTCCTTTTCAAACAATTTTATTTCAGAGATGTAACAACCAAAATCCAACAAAAATGTTACCTTAATTTACCAAATCTGGTTTTATACTTTTTTTTATAGCGGCAATTTCAAATTCAGTTGAGTGCGTGAAAAGCAAAATAAGCAGTATTTGTATGACCTGCACTTTAGTTTAGACAGTTTAGTTTCAATGATTCACCAAAAAAATTCAAAAGTACGTTACTTGAAATTTGGCAGAAAGTAGCTTGATTGAATGCCAAGTCTGAGAATTCTCAGTTATTTTGTTTTTTTTTTCAATTTTGTTGAAAAGCAAATCACTGATATGATAGTAACGGGGATATAATAGGAACTCCTTTAAACTGATTCGCCCCTTCTTTTTTATTGTCAAAGTCACTAGATATCCTTGAGAAAAGCTTATTCACAAACTTTTAGCTGATCCGCGTCCGACTTACACGTTTTACTGCTAGGAGCAAGACTTTGTTCTCACGGTCTCATTCGGTTCATGTGCTATATTTTCTTCTGTCCGTTTAACATTACACAATTACAAAGAGAAAATACAAATTTGCAATTACTTACAGACACGACCAATTTTGCACAACGTTAGATTTGGCACCCATGGATTACTAATCTTAAAGGTGCTTGTTCCAATTTTTGCTATCGTGTTCTCTACGTTATATGAAAGCGTGACCTTGGTACACACTCCTGACTCATCAAGTACCGTGGGAAACACTTTTCATGCTAGATGCGATAATGCGTAGTGCAACGCCTATTTGCCTACTGTGCTAATATTTTGGTTAACCTTAAAACGGTAGTTTTATTATCTGTATCTTGAAAAGTTCAAGCTGATATTTCAGACGACATGAGAAAAATTGGCCATTTTCATCTAACAAATACTATATCCGGGTAAGTCGGGGGGGGGTCACAAAGACGATCGGAATAAGCACTTTAAACGTTCAAATGATAGGGGATGACAAAGTCGGGGGGACGAGGCTGTGATCATGATGCCCCTTTAAATTTACTGCTGTGTTGCCTTTATTACTCTAAGGCTATAATATAATAATTCCAGTCCACGCTTTTCAACAAACGATACTGGGCAATCCTCTACTTAGGGGGGGTTTTATTATTTCATGCTATATTATAGCTTCCCTAAGTAAGTGTAACACTTCATTCCGTAAAGAGACTGTGTAACCTTTCAAATGGCAAGCTATAGCATGAAATAAATAAACCCCCTAAACTAGAGGATCGCCCGATACTTTACTAAGTCTAGACTCAGTCACGGTAACTGCGAGTACGAGTTGTGATCAATCAATCCTAGAAGAAGTAAAGTGCAATTATATTATAATTATGACTGAAATAACACTTCCCAGTGATATACATGCCATTGGCATTGATCATGCATCGCATGTTGACAGAAGAAAGGACTACCAATAAACACCAATGATTATACCAGAACTGCTGCACGGGTGAGCCATTAATTGGCCATTTTGCACTTTGTGTATCCCGAGTATTTTTCGGGGGAACCTTCAATGGAATAGATTGTCATCTAAGAGTTTATTGAAAGAGAACCAGAATCCAAAACACGATGAAAGGGTTGTCCCTGTACTAACAGCACTATACATGATGAGTATCAAATTATTATTGAAGGAAGAACACGGCAACAAATTGCATTGCACGAAACTTGTGAAATGTTCAACTCCAGCCGCATGTATCCGTGAATGTGGGAATTGGGTAACAAAAACGCCACGCGGGGCGGTATGTCTGAATGATACTGTGCAAATATGTAACAGGTGTTTGTTGGTCTGAGCGAATTACTAGCACATGGCAAAGCGTTTCGGTTTAGTTGTAGTGATGATGCGTGGCATGCACAACAATGTCAATGGTCAATGGTCAGTACAGTATGGGGACTTCTCGTTCGACCAGGGAAACAACCCCGGAAAAACAATCAATGGTTCGGACGTTCACGTTGTTGTGACCACTGTTGTGTGACCATACGCAGGCCATACGGCTATCAAAGGTCACGCCCCTCTGGGTCACGTCGTTAGTCTGTGGCTCTGGCATCTATGGCAAGCTGATTGAACCCACAACTCCGATAAACATAGTTTTCTCTTTATAATCATAGCTTTTCCGGCCATGTCCTCAAATAGCCCCGTAAAATGGCCCGACAATATGAAAGGCCCCTAGTTCTGAAACTTAAATATGTGCCGTAATATAAGCCAGTAAGATTGAACCCAGTGCGTTTTGCGCTTTTTTCGTTTGTTTAATAAATGAAAAAAATACCCTTTTCAGTTAAAAAAATAACATGAAAATATAAAAATAATATAGGCCTAAAGTTAAAAAATGTTTACCAAAATTAATCGTGTAACGATACCTATAATATTAATACAAATAAATGTGTAATAGGGACAATCCCCCGGGGGACTATATATAATAAATTAAATTAAAGTGGTTTATTTTTAAAGTCTGATCAGAGATTCGGAAATATTATTTTTTGTGTATTGAATATGAAAAAAAATAGTCTCAAAGAAATAGGACTAAAGATAGTTACACAATTCCGACATTTGAGATGAATCGGATTTTTCGTTTGAGGCAGTAAAACCAGATGTGTAGTTAGATTACGTCCCATAGGATACGTTGGTGTAAAACAAAAATTTCAGGATCCGGCATTTTATAACACAGTTGTGATTCTATATGAAAGGAATTCGATTAAGCTTAGCAATTTCACACAGTGATTAGTTATATTGACAAGCATATGTCATGCAAAAAACACGATTTTTTGAAATCGAGGGCGCCCTCCTCAGGAAATCTCTGAGTCAGCCTTAATTGAATGGTCTTTCTCGCATTAGTTTTACCCTTTATTCCGTTGTAATAATAATAATAATAAAATTTGTACTTGGGCCTATAATTATAATAAAAAGTGGTTCAATGAAGCGTCTTCTCGCTTAGCAATTTCCTTTATCGTTTACATGGTAGCCTATATGTCTGGGGAAAGCAGAGTAGTTATGCACTTTATTCCGGTTTTTATTTGAAACAGCTACGAAAAGCAGGATTGACGATATCATTCCATTTTCGCTCGATCATTTTCATTTGCAAAAACTAGGCACTTTCAAATACTGCACAGCAAATAACACTTTAATTTGACACAAAAACACGCGCCAGAAGCAAAAGAACCAGTCGCGCACAAGTAGGACCCGTCGTATACAAAATAGCCCGTCAACACTTTCTTGCTTAACCTTCTTACCCCCCAAAACTACTAAAACCCCTCTTTTGCTGGCTAAAAGCCCCCAAAAGAAATCCCTTTCTCGTCCTACGGACCACCAAAGCTAACATTAACCTTGATGAAATCAGTTAATTTAATAAACCAAAAGTTCGTCACTCGAATACATATCCTCAAATAGCCCGTTAAATGGAATTATTTACACAAAGGGGCTTATTTTGGGATAGGTATAAGAGTGATGACTCTTTTTCCAAAACCATGTTTTCAAGCACCATTGTATATTGCTAAATCAGTTAATAAACAAAACGTTCGTCACTCAAATACATATCCTCAAATAGCCCCGTTTCAATGGAACTTTTGTACACAGACGGGCTATTTGAGGATATGTATAAGAGTGATGTGCAACATACAAACCCACTCTTATACAATCATCAAATAGCCCCGTTTCAATGAACTTTTGTACACAGACGGGGCTATGTGAGGATATGTATTATAGTGACAATACTTTCATCAAGGTTTCATACTACCGCCCCGGACGGGCTAAAAAGGGGATTTCTTTTGGGGGCTTTATATAATAGCCAAAAAGGGGGATTGGTATGTTTTGGGGGGAAAGAAGGTTAGGAGATAGGTTTAAAGACGGGTCTATTTGTACAGACGGGCCTATTTGTACTGACGGGCCTGATCCGTACAGAAGGTATAATGAGTTATTTGTTAAGGAGGGTTTTGCCCTTGTATTTTTTCTTTCTTAACGGAAATAACGGGATTATATTTATATTTTTCCATTATTATTATGATATTATATAGTTCAATGTTTTTTAAAATTGGTAAGTAAAATGTGGTATACTTTTAAGATTATTTCATCAGTTTTAACGAATAAAATAGGGCATTATATCATTTAATATTATTATTGTTTTATAGTTAATTGTTTAATTTGTGAAACCAATTGCTATTTTATATCTTATTCAGATTACTTTCAGAATTTTTAGTTAGCGGAATAAAGGGCAATTATATAATTTTGCCAATATTATATGATAGTTACATAGTTAAATGTTTAAATTGTGTTTAATTACCTTTTTTTATTAGATATTTGCAATTCCTTAAAGGAAATAAAGGGCAATATTTATTATTTCCATTAGTATTATTATATAGTTCAATGTTTAAATTTGTGTAAAGAAAGGTTGCACTTTATTAAGATTTTATCATTTTAACGGAATATAAAAAAGGGCATTATATAAAATGTGCCAGTATTATTATTATATTATTATTGTTTTATAGTTAATGCCTAAATGTGTGAAAACAAATGTATTTGGATTTATATCGTTATTTAAAGATTACTGATGAATCGAAGGTTTATTCTAACGGAAATAAAGGACATTAATAATTTTTGCAATTATTATTATTATTGTTGTTGTTACATGAGCAGTTAAATGTTTAAATTTGTGAAAGAAATTGCGGCCATCCTTCGTCTCCCGCTTCCTCCTCCTCCTCCACGGTACTATCCCTTCTTTAACTCTGTCTTGTATGCTTATTTTATATTTTAATTAAGGTATTTCATAATTTTAACGGAAAATAAAGGGCATTAGATTTTATTAGTACAAATTATTATTATTATGATTTGTATCTTATTTTTTTCATTAGTATTATTATTTGTTATTTATAATTTTAAATCATCAAGGTAAGCACCGCACTGGGAGTTGCGTTTTTTTCTGACAACATACTCTTGCCCCTTTTCAACGTTGCGCTAAGCAGGATCCTGCACGGCGCGGCGCGCCGGATAAGTGCGCGTTAGCATCTGCGTGTTTTTTGTTTACCAAAGATAAGGGGGCTCTTTTTTCAGTGGGTAATGATAAGGGGCTATTTGAGGACCATTGCCTTGATGACGGCATAGCAAATCGAATGCACATAGTTCAAAAGAAAGGTTTTCATCTCAGCTCCTTCGACAATAATATTTTTTTATACCTAGAGAAAGTTGTTTTCAATTAGATTTAGCAGAGTTTTTAACTTAGTTTATCTAGATAAAACTTAGTTTTCTAGGATAAACTCAGTTTTCTAGATAAAAAATACCATTGTTATCGAGGATCAGCAGTAAGCAAAGTTTTGATGAATAAAAATGTTTCTCTCGATGAAAAAACAGTTCATCAAGAAGAAAAACTAGGTGGGCCTATCTAGAAAATTCGTTATCGAGAGAGAAAGAACGTTGTTATCTATAAAAAAATAGTTAATCAAGACAAAAACATAGTTTGTTTACCTAGAAAAACATAGTGTATCAACGAGAAAAATATTTTTGTTTAGCTAGAAAAACTGTTATCAATAGAGAAAACAAAGTTATCGAGAAAGAAAAAAGGGGAGCGAGAGAGAAAAACTATATTATCTAGAAAAAAACGGGTGGATCTAGAGAAAACAAAGTTGATCGAGAGAAAAATGTGTGTGTGTGGGGGATCTAGAAAAAACAGTTTGGGCAAGAAAAAACAGGGGTATTTACGAAATATAGGCTAAGTGATCAGGGAGCCTCCTCCCCAAACAACCCACAAGGAGCCCCTCCCTGGACAAACCCACCGGCACCCTCTCCCAACACCCCACCGGCCCCCGGGCCCAACAGCCCACCGGCCCCCGCCAGATACTAGCCCACCGGGCCCATCCGGCCCAACAGCCCACCGGCCCCCGCCTCGCAGAACAGCCCACCGGCCCGCGGCCCAACGCCCACCGGCCCCCTGACTCAATCAGGCCCACCGGGACCCGGCCCCAATCAGCCCACCGGTACCCTCCCAACTCCCACCTTCACCCTCCAACATCCAAACTTCCTCCTTCCGCCCAAAACATTCAACCCTCCCCTCCTCTCCCAACATCAGAAACATCCCACTTTTCCCACTCTCCCACCTTCCCTCTCCAAACTCTCCACTTCCCTCCCTGAGACACCAAGCTACAAAGGAGAAGGAAATCTCTGAGTCAGCCTTAATTAGATCAATTGCATAAGAAAATGCGCCTTAATTGGCCCACAAGCACTTTTATGCAATGGATCACACAAAAAGATGTATGGCACAGTAGTCTTCTATGGTAGTGAAGAATTCTGTATATCTGATGTACTGTTTCAGTGATACAGTAATTAGGCATATTTAAAGGGGGACATGCCCAAGTTCATCAAAATGCCCCTTGATTGGGCCACCAAGCCTTTGATCAAATACGATTGACACAAAGATGTTATGGCAGAGTAGTATTTTACCATAGGGGAAGGAAATTTGTATATCAGGTATACTGTTTTAGCGATTATACAGCAATTATGCATATTTAATTAGCTGATTTGCATAATGAGCCGCAATACACATACTTTCAAAATGTCAAAGAAGATTGCGCACCACGATAGGCTTTCACGCAATGAAGGAATTTTGCGGTATACGATGTACAGTTTTCAAAAATATAGCGATTACGCACGATTTTTGCATATTAATAGCTCATTTGCATATGTTAATTTGCCAGAAAGACCTATGCCCACAATCCTAATCGGCGAGAAACTCTTCAACCCACTTCCTTCCACCAAGTTACTAATTATACACCTTTGTGCTGGTGGTGCCTCAAGGAATTCCATACTGGCCCCTTATTATTTATACTAATTATGTAAATGATACTTACTAAATTGTTCCAATGTACTATATTTTATATTATCGCAGAGGGATACGACTATCACGTATTCACACAGAGATATTGAGTCTAAAATCAACTTAATTAATAACGAATTGTTAAGTATAGTAAGCAACATAGTTTAGAGCTAATAAATTGTCCGTGTTAATGCTTCAAAAACAAATTATATGGTTTAGGAACTCCGCATATGACAGAATAAATATGCGGTTTGCGGAAAATCTCAAGTGATAAGTTTTTCATGCAAAACGCACATTACTATCATTCTAAACTATGTGTTTACAAAGAGTATCTCAACAAAATTTGTAGGGGTTGTAATTGATGAAAACTAACTTGGAAACAGCATTAGTGATGGTGTCCCCAAAAACAGTAATCACGAAAACATGGTTAACAAGCTTAACAATTTTGTACCAGGTCGTATTTCACATTCCCTATATTGTACTCTTGTTTTACCTTGCTAAATTATGCTATTATAACAGGGGGAAACGCGCAAAAAATTACTTAAAGGGGGATGAGTTCCCGATTTAAGTATATTAAAGTTTGCATCTTGATAGAGGATGGCCCTTCACATTAAAACCCCATTTGTAAAGTTTCCGCCGGACTATATTTCAATCCGTTTGATTTGTGACCGCTAAAATGAAAACGTGATTTGTAAGCCCCATGAGTACTCTGTAAAACTATATTGGTCTCGACCAAAATGGAGTACACTTTCGCTCATAATTCCCAAACCAAGTCTTTAGGCCCTAGGAATTTCACAGGGAGTAATGAGAACATAGCAGCTTTCTTCTGATACCAAAATTTCGACACTTCCGGTTTTTTAAAAATGTCTGTGGTTCTGAGGACGAGACTATTAGCTCGATCGGGCAGGGACCTTTAAATAAAACTCTTCAAACTCAAAAAGGGGCTCTTAGAACAATATTCAATGCCCATTATAGAATCCATACCGCACCATTATTTTTCTGATCATCATGACATTCTAATTATTGACACGTACACCTGCGAATTGGGTTATATTATTTAGGTACAGGTACAGTACAAATAAACTACCAATCTC
>JAMKCH010014256.1:0-25104 GCA_023653785.1 Ophioderma brevispina
GCTGATTTCAAAACTCCTTTTGCAGCCTACAACAATTATGATAGCCTGTTCCTATACACAACCTCTCCGGAGGAACTCCTAAAATTAACATCTGAATTAAAAAACAGTAATAGCGGTGCATCAGATGACATCAGTAAAAATCTTTTGAAACAAATTATCCCATCGATTGCTCGTGCTCTTTCCCACTTTTTAATTCTTTCCTTGCATCTGGTATAGTTCCCAGTTTACTAAAGCGGGCGATTGTAATACCTATCTTCAATGCAGGCGACAAAAATGAATTTTCAAACTATAGGCCTATATCAATACTCCCGTCGATATCTAAACTCCATGAAAGAGTTGTTTACATTTGTATTTTTAATTTCATTAAGGAGCATGATATACTTATCCCTCGTCAATTTAGATTTAGGCCGAAACGATCTCCATATATGGCTATAACTGAACTCTATTGTAAAATTGCTGAAAATTTGGATAACAAATTCCACACAATAGGTATATTCTTAGATCTCAGCAAGGCCTTTGACACCATAAATCATGACATCCTCCTTTATATGCTCAATAAATATGGTGTTAGGGGTGTTGCTAATGATTGGATCAGGAATTACCTGACTAATACAAAGTAACGGGTTTTGATTAATGGCATGTTTTCTGAACCAGCTTCCATCACTTGCGGACTTCCTCAAGGCTCAATTTTAGGGCCACTTTTTTTATTTATTTATGTCAAGGCTAATCTAGGCATTAACAGCGGTTATCTAATTAGTAACGCTGACGGATTGGTGCCAAGATAGCGATTAACATCCCTTTTGAAACTCTGCAAGTCCTGGTTTGATGCTACATGAGCAGGAAGGGCATTCCATAAGCCTATAGAGAATGGGAGAAATGATCTTCTGTGGGAGGCCAAGTTGGACCTTGGGACTTTCACAGCAAGGTCATGAGACCTGACTGAGTGCCTAAGGCGAGGATCAACTGAAAGCAGCTCAGGTAGCAGCTGGCTGAGGAGATCTGGTGCTTGTCCATAAAACACGCGGTGGAAAAGAGTGACAATTCCAACTGCCCTGCGATGACCAAGTGGTTGGATGAGATGAGTGGCGAGCTCACTCTCAGGGATACCAATGATGGAAATGGCACGTCTCTGGATTGCGTCTAGTTTGGATAGTGAAGTGGGTGTTGCTCCACACCATGCTGAGCTTGCATATTCCATGTTGGATCGAACTATGGATTTATATATAACAGCCCAATCTGTTGTCTCAAGATAGGGTGCAGCTCGACGGAGGAATCCTACTAGTCGCTGACTGACAGTTTTAGCTATTTTGGTAATAACAGGAGACCATAACAAGTAATTACTGATGGAGATGCCAAGTAGATCGACCCTGTCGACCTCTTCTAGAGTTGTTCCAAAGAAGTGGAGACTTCTGGATTGGAGTGGATGGCCTGTTGCAGCATCTTTCTTGTTTGATATTGTTACAATTTTATTTATTTATTAATTTATTAGTCATTTGGCAGTTAACATAAGTACACATTAAAAGGGGAACGGCAGGCAGAGGCTGGGAGGGCACAACAAAAGTGAGAACCACTGACATCTGAAAGATGTGCGTACACTTGGTAGCACCGAAAAGTACATTCCATGAAGTTGCCCAAGACTGTCCTGCAAGTCTTTGTTGAGAGAGGCAGCAGCTGGGATTCTGTCCTCTTTTGACTTTATGAAGGTTATGAGTGTGACATCGTCTTCGTAGAGAATGGATGGATTCAGGATTCTTCTTGTGATGTCGTCAATGAATATAATAAAGAGAAGAGGGCCGAGGATTGAGCCTTGTGGTATACCTGCATTGATCGACTTCTTGCTGGATACCCTCCCGTTTAGGATGACTCTGAGGGAGCGGTCACTCAGGTAGTCCTTCAGCCACTTCAGTAACTTATCTGAGAATCCTAAGACAGAAAGCTTGCCCAGTAGATCAGGATGCCACACTCTGTTAAATGCTTTGCTGATATCAAGACATGCAATTCTAGCTTCCTCTCTGTCATTGATGGAATTAGTGATGCATTGGGAAACATAGGTTAAGGCATCAGATGTAGAATGAGAAGAGGGCGGAGGATTGAGCCTTGATCATTTTTATATAAACGACCTCCCACTTTCTTCTACAAATGCCTCGTTTCATTCTGTTCGCTGATGAGTCAAATATACTTTTCTCTCACCCTGATCCTAATGTACTTGAACAAATAATAAATAATGAACTTAAAGCAATTTCTAACTGGTTCAAATTAAAACTGTATGATTTTTAAAAATAAACACAGTAATAAACCAGATATTAAAGTTGACATCAAATTAGCAACACCTCTATCCAACAAGTTTTAACTACTAAATTTCTGGTAATTCTTATTGACCATAACCTGACCTGGAATCTCATACCAAACACATTTCCAAAATTATCTCCAGATACAAAAATCACTTCTAACCCTCTATAATCTTATATTACCGTACATTTCCTATGGTGCTATGGCTTGGGCTGACGCTAACAACAATGGTTTAGATTCACTTTTCCTACTCCAGAAACGAGTCATCAGAACGTGCACCAACTCCCTGTTGTTGGCCCATACAGATCCCCTTTTTCATTCTCTTAAAACCTTGTAGGTCCAAGATATCTATAGGCTCTAACTACTTTTATGTACCAATTTAACCACAAACTTCTTCCAAACGACCTTATTGATGAAGATTTCCTCAACTTTCACACTCCCACACACCATTATCAAAACAGGAATGCTAATATTCGTCACATAAAAATGTTTTGGCAAATAATACACTTAAAATCCAAGGTCCCTTGTTTTGGTCTAACTTGCCATCCCACCTAAAATCCTCTCCCTCACTCATCTCCTTCAAAGCAACCACGAAAAAATATCTTATCAGTTCATATAGTGCTGTCGTAAATTCCTAATTCGTTTATTTTCCTTTTCTTTTCTTTTCCTTCTACTGTACAACTTGTTTTGTCTAATGGTCGGATTTAGTAACCTGTAACCCTGGTGTCCTGTAAATTTCTAACGTCCAGTTCGTACTGTTGTTTTGTGAATGTGCGTTCTGTTCTTGATTGTTTTTGTTGCTTATTTCCATATACATATGTAATCTTAGATAGGTCATTGCACCCACACCTTGCGTTTAACAGTGACCTCGTTCATCACTGGTACACACTATGAGCCAAGATAGTCTCAATTTCCATGGCACAGGTCAGTAATTTCCATTCATTAGCGTATTAAGAAAATATGCCCACTGGTTTTGGAGTATTATTTCTGATACCCAGTACACACAAGGTAAATTCCTGTAAATGCATAACACGTAGAGCTCACTGAACTTTGTCTTCAGTGGATGGGCGTATTGTAGCTCATAGTGACAGCAGTTACATGACATCATTACTTAGTTATTTTAATTCCATTCACAATAAACTTTCATCCTGATATAAAATGTTTTCCCTAAATATGACATTTATCTCCTCATTGTACTACATTTTTTTATAATTATTTTGCTGTATTCTGTGATGAACAAGTAAATATTGATTGATTGATTTATCATTTTTGCCTCAATTCACTGTCCAAAGGCCACTTAGTTTGAGAAACCATACTACCATGTCAATCATGAACTTTTATCACTTTCTTAATATAACTAGTGCATTTTTAGACATTTTAAAGAATTTTTTTTCAGATGCCATGCAAGAAAATAGTCGACCCAAGATTTTTTATCCTTACGGTAGCCATGTTAGTGGTGCATAACCTAGGAGATATTAATTTATGCTAAGAAGCTTGTCCTATCCATTCTCTGTTACTGAAGAAAATGTGTTTCCGACGGAGGCAGGGACGGAAGTGAATGTGTGTGTCCAAATTGTATAGGGCTATCTACTCATCCGGGTCACTTGCCGGTGCTTAGCCTTTATCATCGGCCCTCGTTGCGCAGTATCACTTCGCGACACACAACACTGCGCGTACTTTCTAATAACTCCGAATCTTATTCATCGCAGCCCGGGGGTGCTAACAAACGTGGGTTTCTAAGGGCCGTGTTGCGTTTGGCACCCTTTTTATACCATTTCTTTGGATTGTTTCTAGCATATGCAAGTGAAACGAATAGGGCCGTTCTGAAACGTGCACTGTTATTTCTTCTAACTAGCGGCTAACACATTCCGTCCTCCTGTTACACTTCAGGTACAATTCGGCGCATTTTATGCCAGTTTTACACGGCGGCCTATGGGAATCATCACCACAAAATGGCCGCTCGATAACCTCCCCGTAGCTCAAAAATGGCCGAACTCGTGACGTCAGCGTACACAGCCCAATGATGTCAAGGTGGCTCTGGGATAATTTTCGGCATCACGCTTGATATGAAAATAGCAGTCTGAAGAAGCTCACTTCGGGTTTTTAACAACTCTTGAAAATTGCATTGTAATAGACAAATTAAATACTAATTTAAAAAGACAATTAAGAGAAATCGGATCGGCATAAAATTGATGATGCATTGTGGTATATCACGGAAACGGCCGACCACGCCGATCACGGGTGTCACTAAAAATCGTGAAAACACGACTGGGTTTGTTGTCGTTTTTCCAATGCGATGAACTTTGTCATAACCACAAAAATACCGATGCATAGTTTTCGTTGTTGCTGTTTTGTTCTTTATGCCTTTATCACATTTTATATACGAAAATATTTAATTAGAGAATAATAAAGGGGCATTTCGTGATTCCATGCATCCCATCGTCCCCCCCCCCCCGACTTACCTAAAATGTTGAGTTTTTATATCATCTGAACCGTTAGCCTTTGATCCCTTGTGCCCATCTTACGGCGCAATCCGTCGCATCTTTAGAAATTCGCAATTTTGTATTTTCTGTCTGTCCGTATAACGGCCAGAAATACAGCACAGTACCTATGGGACCAGCGGGAAACAAGCAATTGCTCATAACACAAACCGCAAGATTGGAATCAGCTCAAAATTGAGAATAGGCTTTTCTCAGGATCTCTCGTGATCAATGAATAAAACGGGGGTTGCCTGAATCACGAAATGCCGTAAATACAATAAAATCGAATGAATCATAAATAGCGGCTAAGGTCATCGCATTGTAGAACTACAGTACCTGGTTGCGTTGAGGACTCACCCCCAAATCTGACCTTCACATGCGCCGTCTAACCGGAAGTCTAGTGCCGATTAGGCTTTCCTATTGTGGGGATTCTCTAATGTAATTAAAGGTGGGTGACCCGACCATGGTCCACTTTTCATATGATTCTTTTCTTTCCTCCCTCAACTGTGCAAGCATTACCAGAAACATCTGATTATAAATGTTTGAGTTAAATCGTGAGCGTTTCGATAGAAGCCAACATTGTGTCTAAATATTGGCCGCAAAGGACTGTATGTTAAAAATCGTTTTAAATAAATGTGGTATACCACATTTGGAGAGTTTTCGTTCATAAAATGAAAGGAAACATTCCTGGGCCTAAATATTTCTTTGGGGTAATGAGAAAATATGAAATTTCTTCTGATGCAAAATCTCTATCCGTGATCGAGTTTGTCAATCTGTTCCACTACCTTTTAAGAAGTGTCCAATGTTGACAAGCCAGTTATTTCTCTTTTCCTAAAAAAATCAAATAAAATACAATATGAACCATAAACCAATTCATTCCATGAAAAAAACAATCAAACAATTTTTTTTATTTCTAAAATATCTAAAGATTTTCTCTAATTGTTGCAAATGTGAACTGAAATATGCCGAGTTTGCACTGCTTTTCTGGATAGTGTACATCAGCAGCTCACATGAATTTATAATTTAAAAATGCAAAGAGTAGAATCTAAAACCACGAGTTTGGCATTCTCATTCATACAAATCCTTATAATGTTCTTTCTCGAGAATGCTTTCCCCACTAGGAACACTTCAGTTTCCATTTTTTTACACTGGCTGGAAATTCTTCTTCTTGGTGCAGTCACAAAGAAACAAGAAACAACGGCGATATTCATTATCTTGTGGTGCATAGATTACTTGTATATACTCGCAATACAACAATGCGTTTTCATATTTTAGTAAAAACTAGGTGTGTCAACATTAAAATCATGTGTCATATATTGGTTAAGCATACCTATCTAACTAATGCAGTGCATGATTTAACAAACCCAGGTTGAGCATGAGTCTATCCAATTTCAATTCCATCAGAACGTATTGATGGTATGGTTGTTCAATGAAACAGTTCCTGTCGGATTTTGTGATCAACATTTATTTTCTTTCTGTTTTGGTTCCATGTAGGGACCAGACTGTCAGAATTATGGGTTCAATTTTATACTCATGCCGTCGTTTTACAAGGGTGTTAGTACAGGAGGAAATTTGAAATCCAATTGTGTTTTACTGTACACTAACGTGTTTTATTCTCCTTATAAGAATTTAAATAGGTAAATATATTTGCCTAGGTTCCTACCTTTAGCGTAAAACAGTATAGAATCTCTATTACGTTCAAGGTCATCCTGGGGGTAAATTATCAGATGTTGTTCAAATTGTTGTCAAATATTGTCCTTTCCTACTGAAAGTGGACGGAGTCGGCTCATGCAGTTCGTCCGCCACATCGAACGACCAGGTCCCTGGTTGGTAGAGACAATTTGAGCGACTTTGTCAAGGACTATCCTGTGTCATGAATAAAAGTAAAAGGCAGCTGCTTACTTGTTAACTTGACGGTGTATTTTTGTGCCGTTTTGTTGCTCCTACGGGATTAATACAGGTACAACCCTGATACAGTGGTTCCCCAATCCCTATTAGAGGGAAACATTATAATTTAAACCCTATTGCCCAACTTTTGGTATGAAGCTTTTAAGACGTCACAACTATTCCCTTATTTTAAAATCTATTAGCTCCACCAATAATTTGCACCATTTTTATCCACTCAGAGCGAACTTTGAAATTTTGGACATATGTCACTGAAATTGACCCTTTTGTTGATTTTGTTGTTTGTTACCGGTAACGGTAAGACTTTCTGGATCCTTATGGTTAGGCAAAATGGTTAACTATACATTTCCACATAATTGCATCAATTCACATTTAAACCCCTGTTTAAATCTTTTGTCTAGACCCCCTCCTTAAGTCCCCATTTCAGCACTCGAGAATCACCGTTCCACCAGGATTCCTCTCGAGGCTGTCTACAGAATTGTGGCCATCGAGAATGTGTTTGTACAAGTGCTGCTAGTTTCCCGGGTTAAGATGACGCTTTGCTTACTGGCACTGGGAAAACTGAAGAAGTCGTCAAAATGAAAAAAATGTAATGCGGAAAATAATGCGGTTATTTTCTATAGACTTAGGTCATTATAATTACAAACCTAAATACTTCAGATTAAAAAACCACTTAGTGACTGCCCTTTCCCACACGCACGTAATGGATAAAGGGGGCCCGAGAAGCCCATCTCACTCTCCTAAAAAACCCCGCATTTTCAAGGAAATAATTCATGAAACCTTACTGCACATGTCAGGACACCCAGATGGTAGTTTTGAATGCAATCCCACAATGCAGTCGGCAATGTGCCTATACTTTACTGTTGTAAAGACAGTCATTAACTTTAGTGATAAAAAATTGTTCCAACAGTAAAAGAACCTCAAATAAATATTTCATTATCATGCGAAAAATTCCCTAATTACTAACGCTTTGTGGGCTACAATGACATAAGTCAGGATTTTAGTGGTTAAGAATAGGATTTTTGTGGAGTCAAATGACCCTATTGAGTGAAATTTCCCAAACTAGTGCATTGTGGATGACTCATGACCTCTGGGCTACCCGAGATGTTATCACTCCAATATCCGGGTTAAAATTGAGGGAGGTGCCACCTGGAGAAGGAGAATTCTCGTGGTGATTTTTCTAGACGCAGTTTCTTCATGGGAACAAGAATGTGTCTGAGATAAACTGCTGTATCTGAGAACCTTTCCTTCCGTGAGTGCCTTTTTTCAAAATGGCCGCCAAAATCCATAGAAGTGTGTTATAAGGTTAAGTAAGTATCTATGAGGCATATTTGAACACCTTTTGCATTTGTTTTTATTACCGAGTTGATCATAAGAGCAACATTTGTATTAAAGAATCATAAAGTAGGTCAAAAGGTTAGCACTTTTTTTATAAATCATCTTTATTAACAATAAAGCAAAACAAATACCAGCAGATAAACTGCAATCATGACGTTTGCATGCAGGGCAGGACAAAGAACAAAAAAAATGGCCACCAAAAATCCCATTAAAGTGTCATAGGGATAAAACTAGCAATTTGAGGCGAGGTGACCATATGCATTAGTTTTGATAAGATTTATTCAAAAAGAACGGTACATGTGTAACAATAATCTATAGAGGTCCAAAATGAGGGCGTTGTCAAAATGGCCGGCAAAATTCCAATAAATATTATAGTGCGGGTTAACAACGATGCTTTGAAGCAAATTAGTCCAGATTTAAATTAGGTTTGTCAAGATATTTGCAACAATAAAAATGTGATTGATTAAAACTAATGAAAAAATCACGGAACACGTCCAGTCAAACAAAACAAAAGGCATGAAGAATAAAACTTAAATGCTGTCTTATGGATGAATTGTCAACAAAATGAAACCAATATATTAAAAAAATATTATGTGATCTTTGATCAAGATAGCAATATTTAAAATGAGTACAAGAACACAAACAAAAGGAAACAAAAAAAAAAAGAGAATTGACAAGGGCAGTTTTAAGAACAGCTTGTCAAAAAACCATGTTACGTAGAACTTGAAACCTTCAGGACAAAGTGAAAGTTTCTTCAACTGATGCACAATCTGAACGGATTAACCTCGTTTTACCAAGGGGTGGGTGGTTACCCCCCCCAATAGTAAACTTTCTTTTGGCGCGCTAAAATGCCAAAAGCTTTCCTTTATAAACTTCCAGTAATAATTTGCTCACCTTCCAGTCATTTTAGCCGAAAAAAAAACAATTGAAAGGTTAGCGCTTACCAGGGGTAGGGTTTCCATCAAAGTCGAAGGGTAGGGCGGGTGGCTGCCGCCCAAGAAACAATTAGGGTACATTTTTACAAATATTCTGCACAGTATGACTCTTAAGAATAGTCGATGGCATTATTTGGAGCTGAAAACCGCATGAAAAAATCCGATATTCCTACTTTTAGCGCAAAATTTTTTTTCTTTTTGTGGAAAGTGCCAATTTTGTGACGTCAGCTAGTATGTTGTACTTATTTGGTATCAATGGAAGAGGAGGACCTTAGCTACCCACTGATTTTTAAAACTAAGCATCAAGTGCTTTCTGAAAGAATTACGGGGGGACACCCCTTTGGTCACACAGTGTACAAAACAAGGCTTGGTTTACGACGAGGGTTAGGAGATCCAAGGCGAGGGGTCTCGCGGTCATTTTGAAAAGCGCATTATTCGACAGCTTTCTGTTTTTTTATCAATTCACATGGTTATTGTTGCCAAAATATGTGAACAACCTAAAAACAACAAGTTATAGATTAACGGTTACATTAGTACCTATCCCCCTACTGCGTATTTTATATAGGTATTATAGTCTGGCTTTACTGATATTTTCAAATCAAAAATAGCAATAGCTTGATGAGATTTGATACTAATCATACCATTTATATTGGTTTTATTTTATTCACTTGCAACATGCATGTACAGCACCTGAAGTGTAAGGCAATTAAGTGTGTTGAAATAACAGCCAAAAAGAATGACCGTACAAGATGGAACCCGAAAATAAAGAGGCCTGGTCATTGACACGTACGTGGTAAAAGTACGTGGTCAAAACCTTCTGAGCAAATGGAGTGCCAAGTATGCTTTATTCGAGCCAGAACAAACCACCCAAATGTGTCACTTGAATTGGAATACTACCATTTATTCCTACACTATATCAGTAAAGGCTGAAGGTGGCTCTTCTGTGGATGCAACCCGAGTACATTTCGCTGGCATCAGGTAAAACATGCTCTGGCTAAAAGCAGAGTCCAACCAACATTTTTTGAGCGCGTGTTTGTGTGGGGGGGTATTTGTGGTCTGTCTGTGAGTGTGTGTTTCTTTAGTTCGTTTTTTTAGTTAAAGCAAAGTTTTAAATCCGCTTTTGTACCCACTAAACGGATGGTGGGTGCCGAAACACTCACACTCGCAATACTGGCTGTGTGAAATTAATGGAGCAAAAGAGAACTAGCGCGGGTTCCTCCGATGTCAATCCACAATTTCCGGCGGTGGGCCTAGCCTTTTCGCAATCCATCGCCCACGAATGCAAGGCACATGTCCCTGGATGTGCTGGTGGGCCGCCATTAGCTCTCCAGAGCTGACGCCCTTTTGTAAGCTTTTTCATTCTACCCAGGGTAACCAGCTAACCCCTCATCATCAGATTCCCTTAGAAACCCAATGGTGGTGGGACGGTTAGTATCCTGCCGACAACTCGGCCTGGGACAGGTAGTTACTGGTTACCAGGATTGGCGAATGTAAGACATCCATTCTTGCTGCATGAATTGGCTGTCACAAGTTTGTTTATATTTTCCGCCGTTTTCCGGCTTTTGGGGTAGCGGCATTATCACGCCGCTGTACAAAAAGTTACCAAAGAGTGATCAAGTTTCCCAGGAAATTTTCCCGGATTACCGGAGTGACCTATACCTACCTCACTTAGAATCATTAAAACTCTCTCGTATTTCTTAACCAAACTCCCAGAGATAGTTGTCAAGATACAGTGGCATTACAGGGGCAGGGGCCAACTGCCCCCCCCCCCCCCGTTAATCTTGTCCCCCCCTCTTGCCCCATGCGGAATTATTGTTTTTCTGCACAACCTTAAAAAATCAATAAACAAGTGAAAGTAACATAGGCGTAATAACTGCTATAATATGCCCCCCCCCCCGGAAATATATTTGCCTGCCGTTGCCCTTGCTTTCCAAAAGAAAAACAACCGCCCGAATAATTATATAGAATAATAATCATTTAAAGATCGATGAACACAATAAAACGGACATCTCAAAAATATTTGAACGAATTTCACATACCTATACATTCAAACACCCCAGCCCAAAATGCAGGTCATATTGACCACTATTTGTGTGAAGGACAACATACCCATAAACTTGATAATCAGGAATATCCAAGCACTGTACTATTATGTTCGAAAAAATGTATTTTTCAACATGATTTTCCCGACAACTCAACCAACTCCCTCGTACTAAACTTGGCAACAGTGGTAAATCATAACAGTCAACACTATCAAATAGGTACTTATAGCTCCAGCTTGTGTGGAATAATCCGGTTAGTGAACAGTGGCCGCGGTAACAGCGGAATTACACAATGCCCCTTTGAAGCTCACTTATCATGTAAATCCCATAAATAGCTCATAACAAAAAAAAAATGATCTATACTACGAGTACGGTCAGTATCAAATTCCTGGTAATTGTGGAAATACGCTACTTGACTTTAAATGTTCAAAAACCAGGCTCAAGATAGTTCGTAATGCCGTTTCGATATGATGAACGCAACGCTATAAGAACTCAAATACCTGGAGTAATTGGCACCACACTTTGATCATTTTGGTCAAATATTACTTTGCGATTTTTTGGAAGCGAATTTTTGCATTCATCAGAAATGTCGAAATATTAGGTATCTAAAGCTGACTATTAAAATCTAAAGCTATATGTGATAACTTTCGATCAATGAATTTCATTCATTTTCGTTTAGATAATTTATAATGTATTTTAACGAAAGAGTCGTGTACTGTTTCTTAGCGGAGTTGAACGGGAGTGTCTTTTTTTTCCTCAGGCATTATACATATACCGCGATATGACTATCTGTGACCTTGAAATGGGGGGGGGGGGGAGTAGAACGGAACTGACTGTTAGTCGAATATGCCTGTACGAGTGATACAATTACTTCCCTAACCTCAACGTACCACCACAGAGTTACAAGACTAATTAAAGGACCCTCTATAATTTACTAAATTCTACAAAGCAAGAGTATCGACAATTGTTTTCAGCAATTTCAAACTGTTGCTTCATTTTCATCATTTTCAGACCGTTCTCCGCGGAAAAATGTTTTTAACTGACAGTAGCACAGAGTCCCCATCCTAGGCCTTCGCAGGGATGATGTCCCCTGCGTGCACCGAAATGGCGACATTCTGGGCTACACTTATCAACTCAGTGCTGTAGCCGACAATGCTCTTATTATTGAGCATAATGTGGCCATGACATCAGTCATAATATCGGACTTGACACCTGGCACACACTACGTTTCAGTATTGCGGCAGAAGAACACGGGCGGGACGGGTAACTCCAACAACCTTTTAGTTCAAACAACCGGAAGTAAGTATAAACTTTCGATGTTCTCGTCTTTATTAAGACTAGTTATGATTGAATATAGCTTTCGAAAAACATGTATATTTTGTGAACAGTTTCTTTCATATCGTTTTGTTGATATTTTCAAATTTAAAACGGACCGTCGGTGAGTTAATGTAAAATTGACATTTCAACAAATTGACATATCTTTCAATGCGTGAAATTCAGGAATAAAACACCAAAGTGCAGTTAGTTTTGACGTATTGTTTGATGAACAGGAGGACAGGAGGATGCTATTGAGTGCAAACACTAGGAAGTGATACATGTAGCAAATCCATGGATGGAGGATGGTATGGATAGGATGGATGGATGGATGGAGGATGGATGGATGGATGGATGGAGGATGAGGAGGATGGAGGATGGAGGATGGATGGAGGATGGATGATGGATGGCTGGATGGATGGATGGATGGACCGGTCGTCACTTCTTTATTGTCGGGTACCCATGGTCGTTCGTAGGAATTGAAAACACCCCTTTTCGTCCATATCTTGGTTTAACAAAATACCAATTTTTTTTTTTGTGCAAACTCACGAATTTTTAGGCTAAAAAAAAATTATACCCCCTTTTTTCAGAAATCATGAATGATTTTTAATTTATCCCCCTTTTCGCGAATCTGGAAAACACATCAACAATAAATACTGACGGTGAGGACACCAAAAGTGAATGTGACCATGCGAGATGACAAGAGGAATCTTTAAGATACAGTATTACCTATGTCGTAGATGAAGGTTTGAGAATGAGTCTTCTCTGTTATCCATGTCGAAAATCACGGACAAATGAAACGGTCTCAATACGGGGTTTTCTGCGACACACCCCACTAGTACTACCCATTTTCAAAATTTCGCGAACTTGAAAATGAAAAAGTACCGTCTTTTTTGATATCGCGAAAAAAAAATTCGCGAAATTGATGAGGAAAAACAGCATTTTAGCTGATCCTACGAAAAACGAGCATGGGTACCCGACAGGAAGAGGAGTGACGGTACGGGATGGATTGGATGGATGGAGATGAGATTGGATGGATGAGGTGGAATGGAATGGATGGATGGATGGATGGATGGATGGATGTCTGGATGGATGGATGGAGGATGGATGGATGGAGATGGATGGATGGCTGGTGGATGGAGGATGATTGGTGGAATGTTGGTTTCTAACAAGTGTAAACGCTTCTTGATGCTTAGGGATAGTGCGTCATAATATTATTTTGCTATTAAACAGGTCTTAGTACGAGGTTCAGTGACTAATACAATTCGGAGTAACTGGGAGTGTACAGAGGATATGTAACTACAACCCATGAACGGACTGAAGGAAAAAGGTTATATCATTAGTTTGTTTAATGAAACTTTGCCGTCGCATACGAATTTTTTTCAATGGATAATTGGTATTTACATAGCCTTCATAAAAACCCCAAGTAAATTGAAAACACCTAAGCCCATTGTTAAACATAACCATATCTTTTCAGTTAAGGTGAATGACCGCTTCAAAAAGGGTTATAACTTTCTCAAAGTTTATGGCCACCTTATATTCACAATGAGCATAGCGCGGCTTTTATCAGCGAGATGCCACAAATCTTGGTATTAGCTTTTTAACTTATAGTTTCCGCGATAGAGTCTGCATTTTCAAAGTCTCCTGAAGATAATAAACAGTTGCAAAAACCGTAGGTAGCTATAGCTCAAAACTAAGTACCGACCCATGCGTTTTTTTAATTGTTTCTATTCTCTGTGGGCATTTTTGTTGTTCAAAAATATTTTTAAAGCGCTCCAGCACTAAATAAGGAAATCGGTTATAATGGATCCAAAATCAAAATGCGCGCGGCCTACAGGAACCAGAACTTTTTTGCCTAATGTTTTTCAATCTTCACGAAGTATATAGAATCCGGAAGGATAGAGTTTACTTCACAAGTCTGCCTGTCCGGTTTCCACTTTTGCTCCTTTTGAAGTTGAAAGTAAAAGCACGATTCAGTGTTTAAAAAATCTGCATAATTACCAGGCAACATCTCTGGAGCTTAAAGCGGCACTGGCACATTTCACAAAATATGAAATTTCTTTCTCTTCAATTTGCTCTCAAAGATAGTCCCTAGGGCCATTGGAGGAACCAGATCTATTTTACACTAAATAACAGACCCCAAACAGCTAGGGACTTGATATGAGGATAAAGACATCAGGGTACTGTTGTAGGCCAACTTTTAAGTTTTTCCATAACTTTTAAAATTCAACAATGTGTATATACGTGAATATTTTTGACTCGTACCACTGATATTACCACAAGGTTTTAGACCGATCAAACAGTGTGCATAGCGTGGGAACATGCAACCGCGTGCGTATTCTGTGTTAAAAACCGCCATTTTCGTCGTCTGCTGACTTTCGCGTCGCCGGCGACGCTAAATTATAAAATCGTTCTGTTTACCCATAAGGAGACTGATTTGGTCTTAATCATTTCGTGTGAGGGCTTTTGTATATAAACGCCTTACTACCGCGTGGGCACAAATATGATTTTGAAAAATCTTGAGGGGGCGCCCTATTTTCAAATGTGCCAGGGTCTCTTAAAGAATGGATGAAGAGGTCTAAAACAATACTTGGGTAACTGCTAAAGTGAGATCCGCCTGATAAGCAAGAGGACCGGGTTCGAGACCGCGTATGCCTTCGTCTTATTAATTCACTGCTCGCCAGTTTCTCCGGCCTCATATAGTATTTATCGGAAGTATTTGAAAGGAGATTTCTCAGATTTGTAAGCCACGATCGGGCAATTTTTTATGATTATATTAAGGATATTATTAAGGTGCAAGTATAGCAAGCATTGCTCCAAGAAAAAACATGCAAGATTCAAAACACTGGTTATTAAGCGGCGTTTTCTTTGTTTTTGAATGAGCGCAAAAGTGATCGCATCGTCCCAAGGACTACCTTTCTAATTCCAATTTGTTTTTTTGTTTTTTTTATTACGGTTACAAATTCATCAGCTTTCACAAAAGGATCAATACATCAAATTATCACTACCATAATACAAATATTCCCTGAGGGAATCTATTGCGGGTTCACTATATATTCAAATCAGAATATACCGATTTTTTTACAAAAATAAAACGTCAACACACACACCAACGACAAGAACACAGGGAAACATCCGAGAAAACAAAAACAGTTTATCACAATTAAGCAGACAGGAGAAAAACTCCTACGTAAAACTACATATAATGTTCACAGGAATCACTCAAATAATTTTTTCCAAACTTTGCCACTTAGACTTGTATTGCTTGAAAATTTAAATTGGTTTGATTTTACTGCCTTTGTTTTCATTTATTGAAAATAAAATGAATTTCTCAAAGCAGTGGAAAGAAATATTTTTATTGCATCTCTTTCGATTATAGATATCGAATTTGGTTATCCAAATGATTTTAAATAGAGCATCCTGATACTTTTGTGCAGTGACCAATCCAAATAATATTTGAATTTGACTTTAAGTTGACGGGAAAGAATACCAAGTTTGCTTAGAATCCAGTATTGTAGTTTAACCATAAGGTTTCAAACTGATTGCACTCTGTAAGAAGTTCAATGGTTTAATTTTCACTGCCAGAAAGTACATAAATCATTATTTTCTTCTACCAATTAGATGCATATGGTGTTTGTTGTAAGGATTCTATCGTTAATTGCTGTACATGAAAACCATCGTGTTTAGTTTTACATCAGGTGCATTAAAAGATACCAAAGACAATTACATATCCAAAGTTGCGTCGGAAAAACTTACATTCATTTGTTTTCCCATTTTTCGATTTCGGAATTTTGAATTAAAACGGTAGTTACACAAACGCTGCAACCGTTTGATCCTTCAAAATAAGGCTCATATGAAAAGGAATACCGGGTGTACAACTGAGTATTATAGGATATTTTGTTATTAGATGTTTAAAATCTTTTGGTATCACACAAAGTTTATCCCATTAATTGCAGAAAATTTATTTTCCAACCATACCTTTGTTAAATTCATTTATTAAACAAAATAGAAACGTGTTTTTCGTCATGGTTGACCAGATCCAGAATATCGATGATTCCTGCCTCTTGCCAATGGTGCTATAGTTTATTTCCTTACCACCAATTTTTAATATTATCATTGTTCCAAATACATAATCTAAGTACATCATAAGTTGGTTCTGGGAGATGTTTACTTTTGATTTTTGACCAGGCTAAAAATACTCTTCCAAAGTAATACTATGTGATTTTCTTGACAAATTTAAAGTATAAAATTTACTCCATTTCTAATTCGGCTATATCAAGATCTATGTAACTTATAAAATAGTTGAAAATACCTTTTCATCTATTTTCCTCTTAAAACACGCCTTATAAGGTAATTTAAGAGCTTGAAAAAATAAGTCAACTTTTACTAGTTCTTAACCGCTTTCGGAGTAGTCATATGACAGGTGATCCTTGCTGATTTTGTCACGTGTTCCTTTCCAAATAAAGTTATTATATTGTTTTTGTTAAAGTATATTATTATCTTTTCGGGGGATAGGGAATAGATAAAACAATGGGGTGGTTTTAAACTTTGGAATAAGTAGTGATTTTACAATTGTGTGTGATGATACGCCCAAAAACTGTCAACTTTCTTTTTGACCAAATGCTGGCATACCTTGATACAGATTCCATCATTTATTATAATTTATATCCACCATTTCTCTAGATTGTTTGAAAAAGCACGCCCAGAGCTACAAAAAGCCCATCCGCAACCAATTGAGATCTTATTTGTTAACAATTACTCTGCTTCTTCTTACAATACGAGCCCAATGTAAACAACATGCGTTTGTTTCTTCCATCACTTTAAACAAGATAGGCGTTCGAACAAATCCAACGTTTCAATGTCTGAATTAAGCTCTTCCTACTACCATTTAAAATAATGTTGAATAGTCTGCATATTCGTTATTTTTACATTCCACATTGTCAATCTAATCCCGCCAATTTTTTTGTTTTTCTATCAAACAGGCTAGAACCTCCGCACAGATCAAAAAGATATATGGCGACAGGGGTCTCCCTGTCTAACAACGCTACCTAATTCAAAAGCGAGGAGAGGAGACGGCGTTCCATTTATCAAACGTTAGCTCACATTTATATAAAACAATTTAATCCACTTTTGAAAGGAAGTCCAAAGTTTTAAAAAAAACTAAGGTTTTAAATATACATTATGCAGAAACCTAATCAAACGCCTTTTCAAAATCAATTAAAAGAAGCATTCATGGTTTATTTGCAGTTTAGTATACAGGATTTAAATAGTAAAGCAACCGTATATTTTCTTCCAATGTACCTTCTTTTAAGAAAACCTTTTGATCGTATTGAGTAAACTTGGAAAGAACTGTTTTCATTCTCTCTACAATGCAGATGTTGCTAATTTATATGATATATTTAGTAAAGTCATTGGACCAATTCTTAAGAAATTGCCTGGGTTTCTTCCTTTTGGAAGAAGAGTTATTATAACCACCTCTGGTCACAGATAATTCTCCCTATCATACGATAATCAGAGAGCGTTAGAAGGAAATGGACCATGATCCTGACAAAAAGAAGTTCCAAACTTCGGTTGAAAGCCATTCGGAACCCGGACTTTAGTTTGGCGGTTTCTTTAATGCATTTTAATACTTCTTCTTAAGTCAGTGGACCCTCTAACTTTTGTAAATGATCTTGCGTTATTTGGCATGTCTGATCTGGCAAATTTTGATCAAACTTCTCTAAATTGTGTTATTTGAATTCATTATAAATGATGATCAAATTTGTGAGTTTGTTCCAAAATTTTGGTTGGTCTTAAATTTTTCACCATTTGATTTTCTAATTGTGAATGGTTTTATTTAGGCAATTTCTTTTTCAAAATTTATAAAATAACGTGATGGTTACCCATGTGCAAAACCCCACCTTGCTAGATCTAAATCATTACGCCTACAATTTTAAAACGTTCTACTTTCCTCTAATTCCTGTTTTTTACGATATATATTGCTTCTAAAATATCGGCACATTGTGTGATGTGCGAGCTCTTTTTCCAACTTTTCCAAATCTTTTCCATATTTTGTTCTCTCATTGATTACTTTTTTTCTTTTCTGCTGATATTTAATTTGTTTTCTCCTCTTATCTCCATTAGTAAAAACTCTAGAAAAAAGTATCATTTGGAACTCTATTCATTACCAGAATCTGGTAAAAATTATCCAAGTTGTGTTGCTTGCGTACTGTTTTTATATCTTTAATTTTTTCTTACTGATATTTACATAAGTAATATCTTTTAATAGTGTGTTGTAAATTTCCCAAAAATCCTTTGCCTCGTTAACAGGAGAAGTATCTACCTAAGAAAATTCGAGAATTGTCTGTTCGATAGCCTGGGTCTATTTTGGAATCAGCACATCTGATTGTAAGTCTTGTGAGATAAGGAAGGAAATCTAATCTCGTTGTTTTAACGGATTGGGTTGACGCCAGGTTAAACTTTCACATTTGCATTCTGCACTCTCCATGGGTCTATTAAATCGAGTTTTTCGCACACATGTCTTAAAAAACTGCTCTCTGCTTTGGACTTATATTCGGATATAATTTGAAGTATCTAATTCTGGATTTTGTATTTAAATTCCAATCACCACAAAAAAAATACAGTGAGCATGTAGATTTCTTCTATTATCCCCATTAAATTACGATTAGAATTGGTGTATCCTTCTTCGGACCTATAAAGAACATAAGTGTAACACGAATATCATTATTGAAATATCTGTAAACCCAATTGCCCTCTTCATGTTTTACAGGGACATGGAACTTATCATCTAAGGTATTGCTAAGAGAAAAAATGGCAAAAGCCCGTTTATTTGAAGTAAGTAAAGAACGAACTAAAAAAGGCTTCGCCAACCATTCAGAGTCACCATTTAATTCCATATTTTTACTAAAATGTACATCCTGTAAGCTATAATATAGATGGTCTTTTATTCGAAGGTAAGTTAAAACACCTCTCTTCTTTGTTTGTCCTTTAAACCTCGACAATTCATAGAAACGATTTTTTTTACGTCATGTACAATACATTCTTTAAATGGTTGTTATACAGAGTACATTTTTTGTTGAGAAAACCTTATTGACAGCTTCATCGTTAGCTGAAGAGGTGATTCCTTTTTTCTTTCCCTTACTTGTTTCTTTTAGGACAAGTTTGGAAGCAAAAAATATTACAGAAACCTGTTTTCTCAACCTCTTTTACAGAGTTTATCGAATAGACAACCAAAATGATTTAAACTGTGATAAATAGGACAATACAAAACATAGTACTACAAACCCATCTTAACCCCACTACTGTTACCTACAAAACAAAAATAGAAATATCTGTGAGCAAAAAACCCGTTAGTTTTGGCCACACAAAAAAGTCTATATACAAAAGCAATAAAAATAACCAAAAAGAGCGCCCCAAAGAAGGGAATGCAAACCAGAACATTTTTTTTTTTCAATTGAGAAGGTTAATTGGATTTCATGACATGACCTCGTTTGTAGGTGTATTAAGGGGGGCGTTTTCGTGATCAAAAACTCGCCCCCCCCCCAAACTTACCTAAAAGGTTTGAGATTTTGACTCATCTTTAACCGCCAGCCCTAGAGTCCCTGGGTACCCCACCCACGTGCAAATTTTTGTCGTATCCGCAAGGGAATATCGCAATTTTGTATTCTGCTTGTTCAGTAAACGGACACGAAATTCCGCACAGTGGTCTAGGGGTTCCATGGGAAACAAGGCAATATTGTACATAACACCAAAAAACCACCAAGATCGGAATCAACTCCAATTTCTTTAGAGATTTAAGTTTTTTCACAAGGATATCTAGTGAACAGTGAATAAAAAAGTAGGTGCTGGAATCACGCAAATGCACCTATAACCTGAAGTGTGCACATAGTTAGACGTTTATTCAGTTGAATTTATGGTGCCATTTTAATAATATGAGCAGCTGCTGGAGACTCATTTCACGATATGTTTCAAAAATATATATTTTTTGGGGGTGGCAAAGGGTTAAAATTACTAGGTCAGTTTTTACAGTAGGAAAAACACGGAATAGGTCAGGCACAAATCAAAACTACGAAGTTGCACCATGTCATAGGCTACACTATATTTAGCAATGAAATTTTGCAGTATTCAGGTCTAATTATGGAGTTTTCCAAATAAACAACCAGAGGCAATCATGGTTTTTTAAGTTGCCACGGGACCATTTCGGTTTCCTTTGTCTTTGTATTCTAAGATCACTCTTGTATGGAAAACCTTAATACGGGTTTAGGGGGGGGGGGGAGGTTTCCTTCTCTTCTTAGCCTTTTTGCTACTACAGCCAATTAACTCTCACACGCTTCATTTATGGTGGTTAGGTCTGTATATACCAACTGGGGTTATTGTCCTTATGAATCCACGTTCGGGCAAAGTCAGGTATTCCACGGTTCTGCCATACAGCCGAAGCGGACGTATAATGGGATCTGCTGTTTGCTGCTCCCCATTTCTGTTTCTACGAGGTAGGCGGTGGGCGTTGACTATGAAGACTCGCTGTGCTTCTTCTTCTGACATACCAAAATCAGTGTTGAAAAAACCCCTTACCACCGCATAAACGTCTTCTCCAATTGATTGGGGACTCCGTAGAATAACAGATTCAATTTTCTGTCATGGATTTCACGCAGTAGGAGGGTCTTATGTGCTTTTTCTGACTGGAAACCTATTTTCCACATTGGAATCACATCCGCTTGGAATGCATCAATCCTATTGTACAGCTTGCTCCAAACCGGATTCTATGTCGTTAGTTTTGTTCGTTCGGGTTACTCGTTCCGATACATTAGTTACCTTAATTCAATTTAATCCCTCATAATTCCAATGTTGGTTACGGTCGTATGTGAATAAATTTCACTAGCAATAAATGCTGTGATTTTTGTTTGATTACTCATTAACCATATTTCGGATATGACAAAGCCCATGGCTTTAAAAGTGAAACATGTTGAACGTCATTCTCTATCGCTCACTTCAATTCTTTTTAATATTGAGGGCGATGGCGTCCAATCAGTAGAAAATGGTCGCACAATTTTTAGACTCCCTCATCATTTTTTTCCATGTCTAATGGACTAAACATAGAGTCAATTTCTAAACCGTGTGCTGAATGCCCTATAAACATTCCCTGCTCCCAAAACTGCCCTTCTTGGGCGGTTGTCTTCCTGGGACGTCCACTCTGTCCTTGACATCGCCCGTGTCCAGGGGGACTTGCTTTCAATTTAGAGATGACATCAGTGGTCACTCCGAATATTGCTTCAACTTGCTTCTGGAGAGCAGCTGATCCTTTTGCACAAAGCCTTATTCTGGTTAGACAAGGTGCTGTGTGTCTGCATCAGATACCAAATTCAGGATCGTAACCAGGATTTCTTAGGGGAGGAGCGAATTTTTTCAAAAGGAGTTTTCTCCCAAAGGGGGCCAATTTTGACCTTTTTACCAAAAATGTTACTTTTCCACAAACACGCATGAAAATCCGAATTTTTGGCTCGATCCGCTCGCAAAATTGATCTTTTCTGGCCTTTTTGAAATCTTTTTTTTGGGGTGTGGGGTGGCTTTTGGAATTGGGGGGTTTCACGTGAAATGCCAGTTGTTGTTTCTTAGTGTTGTAAATATGTTTTGGACAGTTCAAATTCTTGAACTAACCTTCTGATCAAGAAAAATAAAGTAAATTTTAATGCTATAGACCCTATGACAATATATAAGATCATTTCTCTGTGTTTAAAGGGTATTTCTGAGCCTATAATATCACATCACGAAAATAAACTCATGTCATCATACTTGTTTGCGATGTTTAACTGCAGCAGATTAAACTTTCTGGAGTTTGCAAAGATCAACAACAAAAATGGAAATGTATACAGCTAGCTCTCTCAAAAACATAAAGGTTTACTGTCAAAAGAGAACTTCTCAAACGTTATATCAAAATTTGTATATCAAATAAAGCTAGTAGGCGAAATCAATGGCGATCTCATATTGCTAATTTCTGGCATATTCATATCAAAGAGTCGTGTTGTTCAACGTAGAGTTTTTAGATCTTCTTTTTCTGGAATTAGAACTTGGGTTATAACTTCAATCTACCCGAGAAGATTATAAATGCTCTTGGCGATTCTTGTAACATGGGGAGATGGTATTACCCCCCCTCTGGAATTCGTTATAAAGTACCCGGAATGCGTATGATTTTGGTACCCGTGGAAGCTATGGTCCTCCTCATTCTATTGATACAAAAAGGTACCAATATATTTTTATTTTTCTTCAAAAAAAATAAAAAATATTAAAAAATATAGTTTAAAATTAGAACCATACTGTTAAGAATATGTTTTAAAATGCTACCATTACTACTTACTCTTGGGCGGACAGCAACACCCAAGCGACTTGGAAGGCATAGCCGAAACCCTGTGGAAGGTACTCTTCAAATGTTTTTCGCTAACTATAAAATTAACGGGTGGGTGTGGGTGGGTGTATGGTTGTGTGTGTGGTGGTATATATTTACAAATTTTCGATTGCCATGTGTAATAACTTCACCGGGCTGTTTAATATTATTGAAACTCTTAAGGCGAATTGCGTCGTCCTTACAATCTTGTTCAAATGGGCCGTATTCTCAACCGATGTTTTAAAAATAACGGTGGTTAGGCCTAACTGGTTTAAAAAACAGCAGGTTAAATATTTTAAGTGTTAGCTAACACGGTATTTAAAAACGCCTTAAATATCATCCACCGAACTGGGACTTATCTTCGCCTATAACAATTACGTACGTGTGAACAATTTTTATAGATGATTTTGTAAACATGGTTGGTGACTGGTTATGGCCGCCCCATGTTGGTGAAGAGAGAAACTGGCAGGCAAAGCACCTATACTTTGCATAGGGAAATTCTGTTTTTTGCTTGGAACTTTTGTTTCGAAGTAAAATACTACGAAACTTTCTTATCAAGCAAAATAAGCTAAGCTACCAGCTGCATTTTGTGACCAATTAGATCAGGAAAGATTCTGGAAGTAATTTATAACCAGATTTTATGTGGGCTGTCACAGAAAACTACTCTTTCTTTTTTTTGGTTTTTTTTTCTTTGGTTTTAGTCTTTTTTTAATATTTGGTTTCTTTCTGCCAGAAAAACAACAGAAGGGCCGTCCGGAAGGTCAAAAAGTGACGTCATAGGTCACCTCATCTTATATGTCAGGACAATGACTTCCGTAGTTGTAAATGAATGCAAGAAGCCCACGGGTAAATTTCAGGAATTGGCTCGCGTTACGCAAGGGCTTTAGATTTGTTCAATGATTGGAGACAAAACCCCGGGCCTATTTAAAACTGATTTATGTCGTTGTGCCGCATTGCTATCATCCAATACTAGAACAGATACACACGAGCATGAAAATAGACGCAAAGGAAAAAGGACGAGAAGAAATGAACCAAGGAATTGGAAAAGAAAGATAAGAGTAAGTTAAGGAGGCAACTGCCAGGCTAACCAAGAGTATCACATTATAGCTGAAAATATCAGGCATTTGATGAAAACGTGAAGTTAAACACGCCTTAAACTACCCCCTCGGATCAAGTATAAGTCTAATTAGCAGCGTTTAAAAGTTAACCATGCTGTGAGGAGATTGCGTATTATTTTAGAGGGTTTAAATTGCGTTTAAACCAGTGGATTAGAGTAACATCGTTAAGAATACGGCACAATATTGTTTGAAACATCTCTGGCCGTTTCTCAAACGAGGCTAAAATAAACGGTGCGTAGGCCTAAACATGTGGTAGCTAAACGCACTGTTTTAAAAAACATGCAGGTTAACATATTTTAACAAGTCGTTTAGCTACACCACTTGATTTCACGCCGTAAATATCATCACCGAACTGTGACTAATGTTGCTATATATTACGTGTTCGTGAACAAATTATATGACAGACAATGCCTTCCGTATTTGTAAATGAACGCATGAAGCCCAACGGGTAAAATTTAAGAAATCGCGTTACGAAGGTAGCTTTAGAAATTTTTGGTAAGTATGGCGACAAAAGCCCGGGCCTATTTAAAACTGATTTATTCGTTGGCCGCCAATTGCTATTCATCCAAATACTAAAACAGCATAACACGAGCATGAAAAATAGAGCAAGGGGAAAAGGAAACGAGAAGAAATGAACTGACAGACGTGACGGAAAAAGAAAGAGATAAGAGAAATAAAGGACACAACTGGTCTAACCACGAGAATCACATAGAGCTGAAAATTCAGGATTTGATGAAAACGTGAAGTTAAACAGGCCTTAACCTACCCCCGGACCAAGTCAAGTTTAACCAAGGTTTTAGGCATGTTTAACGATTTTCGGCTAAAATTTAAACAGCGTTTAAAAGTTAACCATAATTTGAGAATTGCGTTTATTTAGCGGTCGTTTAAATGCGATTAAACCAGTGTGATTAGCGTTAAACATCGTTTGAGCAGACGGCTCTGTGTCGATTTGGTTGCGCCCTCAATTTCATTGTTGTGTGAACACGGTACACTTTGTCAATCTCGCTGCATATTATTTTATAGGGCAAAAGAAGCTATAGTGTAGTGCTAGTGTGCCTTCAAGCTTTATCCTTGCATAGCTGCCAACCATTATAGTGTGATTTTTATTCGGGTAGCTTTATTAGAGTTTTCGATGATTTATTCATTTATCCAGGAAAAATCAATGCCAATTTTAGTGGCGTGGATTGAGATTAACATTCTTGCATGGTTTAACCTGAGCTAAAGATCGAGTGTCATTAAGAAGATTTAATCCGTTCAGTGATGTGAAACCACGCAAACCTATTTTTGATGAATACGAAACATATT